>SJXQ01007837.1:86754-100676 GCA_006408695.1 Aepyceros melampus
GATGGGCGGCCTGGGCTGCAGGCCCCCATTTTGGCAGGCTGTCACCCCAGTCTGGTGGCACTATGGAGCAAGGGGCCAGGGGGAGGCATCCCTGAACTGCGTGAGGACGCCTGGCACAACTGTAGGGAGAGCTCTCCCAGCCCTGGGCCTGGTGCTCTGCACACTTGCCCTGATGCTCCAGACCCATGACTGGCTATTCAAGTACTGCTTACTTCATAGTCAGTTTGATTATTTCTCTTTCCTCCTCTTCTTTTAATTTCTCAACAAAACTGTCCAGCACCGGCATTTCAAACTTAATGTACTGAGCGACCTAGAAAATCCAAGAACATTTCAATGTGCTTTAACTTAGAGGCCAAAAGTGTTTTCTTTTCCTTGTGGCCGATTCAGCAGGGTCTTGTCTCCAAGGAAGAGGCTGCCTGTCTTCCTCCCACCCCCCGACACAGCTCTGTGTGTAACAAGATGGGAGGATGGAGCCCATTCTGACCTCAAAGGCAACTGTGATCCCTGGGAGGAAAGATTAAACTGAGTTTCAGGAAGACCACTCAATAGTGAGCCGAGTCACTCTGGGAGTTCTCTGGGGTGGGGGTGGAGATGGTGGGACTGCCATTGTTTCTAACAATAGAATGAAACTCACTAGTCTGCAAATGGCCCCAGGGACACAGGGTCACGGGCCTTCTTCTTGAGGCCCACACGCTATAGGCCTACTCTGTGTAGCGGAGTTTGGAAATGTGCTCATCGCCCAGTCAGGACTCACGATGGCCTGAGACACCTGGCCCTTTCCATAAGGTGCAGGTAGACCCCAGGTAAGGAGCTTTTGTTGTTGTTTTTTTTTATGTAAATAACAACAAAATGCACTCCAATGAAGGAAAAGACTCCACCTGTCTGGAAAGAATGGAAAAGGCCAGGCCCTGGTTTTCTGAGACCCAGCTCCTTTTCCCCTGAGCCAGCTGATGATCTGGTGGTGGCGGATAGCAACAAGACGGATGAAACCGTGAAGACGGCATGGACTTTGTGATGGCCGTGGGGCCCTGGAAGCTCTGCCCAAGGTCACAGGAGTCTGCCACGCCGCCCCCCAGCCCCCAGCCCCTCCCTCAGGAGAGGCCTCGGGATGCCTCAGCCCCACTCACATCGTGGGGGACCTCCTCGCCCAAGTCAGCTTCCATCAGGAATATCCTGGCGATCTTCTCACAGGGCCCATGCAGGATTCTGGAAATCAGTGGGTACTCACAGTCTTTTAATTTTGTACGCTCTGGAAAAGAACGTGGTAGACAAAATTCGTGGGGTGGTAGGACTGTTTCTCTTTGTTCCAGGATGGGAACGGGACGGAAGACAGATGTCCAGGGGCCCTGGCAGTGATGTTGTGTAATGGACACTGCCTTGATGATGTGGACTGTGTCCTTCAGCGAAGGCCCAGCTCACACAGAAACAGTGGCTGGAGGAGCACGGCACGGGAAGTGGACTTGGGGAGGCCAGGCCATGCAGCGCTGGACAGAGGGCTGCGTGGCACAAGCTCGGCAGCAGCCGTTCTCAGTGGCTGACGGGCTTCTGATCCATCCTGAAAACCCAGACGCACAGTCCTGCCCACTCCTCACTGAACCTACTGGAGAGAGCGGCTCACCATGTGGTTCTGGTGGGATTCCGAAAGGGATGACGAGTGTGCCTGGATACAAGCCTGGGAGGGGTGCCGTGGTGGGCGCACAGCCAGGAGGACACCTGCCCTGTGCCCACAGCTCAAGCCAGCTCAGCCCTCAGTCGGTGAGCTGGCCAAATGGATGGGGACTTGAGTCAAAGGCAGCCACTTACCCCCAGACTCATGAACGATGTAGAGTGCAAACTCACTGGGGTCGTTTTCCACCTGCACAGGTAGTGACAGGAAGTCAGATCATGGCTTCTCAAGACAGGAGAGAGAGAAAAGGACCCCTGGCAGTAACCACATCTCCAACACCACACACACAAATCCCCAGGGACCCCCCCTTAAATTCCCAGAGCATTTCTCCTGCTAGCTCGGCAGAGGAAACCCCGTTCAGCCTTCTCCCAGGAGCCAGGCTTTCACCAGCCCCCTCCCCAGCAAAACTGCCAACCACCAGCATCTGGGGCGAGGCTGCCCACGGCCAGACTCACTCGGAACTTGTTCAGCAGCAGAGTGAGCACCTGCAGGGTCGTCATGGTGCTGTTGACCCTCACGTTGGTTGTGGACCCGTAGGCAGGAGTGAACACGGAGGTCTGCACAGGAGGGGGAGGCAGTCAGGGTGAGGCCGGGGGGACACAGGGCTGACACCAGGCAAGGCACGGGCATGCTGTCGGCCTGCTGGCACTGAGCACCTGGGGCAGCAGGTGAGCCTGGGCTCTGCAATCACCTGTGTCTGTCCAGCCACACGGATCCACACGTGAGCTACGCCCAGATCCAGGCGTGAGCAGAGATGCATCGACAGCTCACGTCATACAGAGGCCTCTAAGAAAGATGCCTGCAGACTGCTAACAGCCAGACTCTAAGAAAGATGCCTGCAGACCTCTAAGAGCCAGACTCTTTCTAAGAAAGATGCCTGCAGACCTCTAAGAGCCAGACTCTTTCTTCTAGGAACCAAGGCCATGGGAAGCTTGGTGGGCTGCAGTGTATGGGGTCGCAAAGAGTTGTCCACAACTGAGTGACTGAACCGGAGAAGGCAATGGCACCCTACTCCAGTACCCCTGCCTGGAAAATCCCATGGGCGGAGGAGCCTGGAAGGCTGCAGTCCATGGGGTCGCGAAGAGTCGGAAGTGACTGAGCGACTTCACTTTCACTTTTCACTTTCATGCATTGGAGAAGGAAACAGCAACCCGCTCCAGTGTTCTTGCCTGGAAAATCCCATGGACGGAGGAGCCTGGTGGGCTGCCGTCTATGGGGTCGCACAGAGTCGGACACGACTGACGCGACTCAGCAGCAGCAGAGTGACTGAACAGTAACAAGGGCCACGAGGGGCTGGGGAGCGAGTCTCTCTCCTCCGTCTAGAACCAAATCAGCGAGTGTCCGCTGATTCTAAGGCTAAAGGTTCTCAAATACGTCCTCTTTGCTCTGTTCTCCCAGCTGCCTGCGGTGAGGCCCTCTGTTTATACTGCATCAGCTTCCCAACTTTTCTCCTCTAGTCTCAGCCCCTTTCGGTCCATTTTCCACCCTATTGCCCAAAGGAAAAACCTTTCAAACATTTTGCAGCTTGAAGTGTGTTCTAGACCAGCCGTGTCAGTACAGAGTCTCGGGCTCCCTGGGGCAGACTCCTGGGTCGGCATCTGCACTTGAGGAGACTGCCCCGGGATGCTATTTGTAGGGTAAACCTTGAGCGGCTCTGTATCACAGCGTGCGCCACAGCCCAGACAGTGGCGTCCGCAGCTCCTCCCACACAGCGCGCACGTGGCCCGAGGCTCCCTCCCAAGCATCCCGTGTTCCGGCCGCACGGCTTCTGCACAGTTTTGGGGGCCCGTGGTATTCTCGTAGGTATCCTGCCTTTGTTCATGAGACACATGTGAAGTCCAACCAGGGAATTTCCAGGGAATAAACTTAAAGCTTATTAAGTCCTTAATGATCACTAATCAGGTAATAACCCTGCTAAATACTTAACATAGATTCTTTGATTTAATCTTCACAACAGTCCTTAGAAGTACATGGAGCTTGGAGAGGTTAGTAGCTCATCGGAATCACCCGTCTAGAAAGGGCAGAGCTGCCCCAAGCCTCATGCGTCACCAGCACAGCACAGGGTCCTCCCTTCATGTCTGCCTTCCCTGTGGGCAAGCTCCTCCTTGCTTTCTGAAACCAAATCCCGGTTCACACATTCCTCCTATAGGGTCCTGGCTCGGCTTTCCCCAGGATGTACTGGGGCTCCGGGTACATGAGGGCTTTGTTAAGTGTCCCCAGCTGAGGTCCAAGTACTAGAGCCAGCCTCAAACCCAGACCTGCTTTCTCCACAGCTGAGATGTAGAATGACTCTGGGTGGTGCAGAAAGTCGGACTGGACTTTCGGTTTCCAAGAAATATGAAACAGAGGAGTCAGGCTGTCTCTCAGAGAAGAAAGGTCATGTCAACAAGACGCAGGCTTTCTTCTGCCCGAGCTCTTTTCTAAGAAGAGACCAACCAGCTCCAAGTAGGAACAAAGGGCCCGTGGCTCTCTTCCCGTCCCTAACCAATGTTTCTCCCTCATAGAACACACTTGAGTCCAATAGGCAAAGCAGTGCAAGCAGGTACCAAGTTTACCCACTCTGGAAATCAAGCCAACACTACTGTGAGTAAGAACTGTCTTAGAAAATAATTAAGTGGAGCAATAGTGTACAGTTCTAAGAAATAAAACCTAGAATAACAACTCCAGGAAGTTAATTCTAGGAATTTATTATTGTTATTATTTTTTAATTGTTGCCTGTGACTCAAGCACTTTGTTACCTAATTTCTAAGGACACTGATTCTGAATGGATGCACAGCGAGGAGCTAAAAAGGGAGCCCCTTGCTCCTTCAGGGGATGCGAATTAACTGTCCAACATGCCTGAGACTCTAGTTCATGCCTGGGAGGCACGCAGTTTGCCGGGAATGGACCCACATGTGGCAGGGAGGCCTGTGACTTGGGGAACAGCCACCCTGACTAGCGTGTCGAATGTAGGTCGGGCTGGCTAAGAAGCCCTTCTTGGCGGGATGGCAGCAAGGGGAGCGGAAGGCCGTGATGAAAGCCCCAACTGTTCACTTCGGTTCATTTCAAAGGCTACACGGTGTTCGGACTTCTCCATGTCCCTGTGACATTTGCAACGACTAATGTAAGGTTTAAAGTGCCCAACGCACCTTGGAGAGGAGAGGAGAATGTGCTGAAGACAAAGCCCACGATTCAGCACCTTGAGCCATAAAATCCTCCCTTTGTTTTCTTTTTTAATGAATGTAGATTTAGAATGAGCCTAAATCCATGCAAAGAATCTTTCTAGATTTTCAAATAGTCCCTTAAAGTAGCATATCAATATTTATTCAAATATTAGCAAATGGTGCTTACTTAACACTTTGCAGACTAAACCCCTTTGGAACAGTATTTCAAGAATATCCAAGTCAGGGACTTTCCTGGCAGTCCAGGGGTTAAGACTTTGCCTTCCAGTGCAGGGGGCTGGGTTGACCCCTGGGCAGAGAGCTAAGATCCCACATACCTTGTGGCGAAAAAACAGAAGCAATATGGCAACAAATTCAATAAAGACTAAAAATGGTTTACGCTAAAAAAAAATAAAATAAAAAGAATACCCAAGTTAGCTGGCTGGTCCTTTGGCTGATCCGGACATTCTCGATCTCTGTTTAACTTCAGCCCTGCCTTCCCCTCCCGCTCTGAGGAAAATACTCTCAAATACTCCTGGTTTTCCTAGATGTGGGCTTCCCTGGTGGCTCAGATGGTAAAGAACCTTCCTGCAGCGCAGGAGACCCGGGTGCAATCCCTGGGCCAGGAAGATCTCTTGGAGAAGGGAATGGCTACCCACTCCAGTATTTTTGCCTGGTAAATCGCATGGACAGAGAAGCCTGGCAGAGTATAGTCCATGGGGTCACAAAGAGTTGGACATGACTGAGTGACTGACACACTCACCCTCCTAGATTTAGTGAAGGTAGCCTATTGTTCCCCATTAACACTCACTGCAAACCTAGTGTGGAGTGGAGGGAGGTCCTGACGATGGAGCAGGGTCCCTTCAGCCCGCCTTGTTGAATTCTTCATCCCCAAGGGCAGGGTACCGCAAGAGTAGCTTAAATGGCGCCGAGCAGACCTCCCCTGTGTGACTGTGCTTCAGGTCTGACCCAAGACCTCCCTTCGCCCAGCTCCCCCATCCCATGAGTCACCCACCACCTATCAGGAAGGGCAGCTGCTGAGCCTGGAAGCCCTGGCTTCCAGCTTCCCAGCGCTGCGGGATGTGTTCCAGGGCAGGACGCTCCATTCAGGGCCTCACCCACACTGCCAAGCGTGCCATTTATAGCAACAATCCACTTCTCCTTTTTACAGTTGGGTTTGTTTATAGAATGATGTCATCAGGGGAAGGAGATCTTTTTTTCCTGAGGTCAGTACAATACATACTTGGACAAAAGGCTTGGACAAAAGGCTAAGTGCTGGGAATCAGGAGCTGTGAGAGTTCTCTGGGACCCTTCACACGTGCTCCAGCCACACCTCGACCCAGCTGGCTTAATCTACCAAGCAACAATGACAGTAGGGACACGACATCCCCAAGAAACAATGAGCCGGCCTTGGGGAGAAACCGTACAGAGAAGTGACCTGTCGAAGACGAACTCAGCGTCACCCGCCAGACAGTCACGCGGTTTCTGAGAACAAATTGATGGGCAGAAGACAGGCTTTGTGGTCATGAAGTGAAACGTCATTGGGGGCAAGACAGTGGTCCTCCGGAGCCTGCTTCTACATCAGGACACAGGCCCAGCCTCGCTTGCACACCACGGCTTGCACGCTACAGTTGTGTCTGCCTCTTTGCAACCCCTTGGACTGTAGCCGCCCCCCAAGCTTCTGTGTCCATGGGGTTTCCCGGGCAAGAATACGGGGGTGGGCTGGCACGCTCCCCTCCAGGGATCCAGCCTGCGTCTCTCACGCCTTCTGCACTGGCACCGGCTGGGAAGCCTACCAGGGTTTTGCTGAGGGTGAGTTCAGGCGTGACCACCGAGGCCCCCACTACAGAAGGCCTAGTGACTGCTTGGTGCTTGGGGCTGGTCCCCTAAGCCTTGGCCTCAGGGCTCAGGGGAGAGGCCGGGCCGGGCTGTCACCTTGTGGTTGTAAAAGTGCCCGTTGATGGAGAAGCGATGTCGCCGGATCCTCTGGGCCTCGCCGGGCGCTCGGCTCCGGGGCCGCCTCTGGATCACACAGGCTGCGTCACTCTTGGTCCGCATCAGCTGTGGGGTCTCCTCGTCCTCCTCCACTGGCTCTGTGGCAAGAAACGGACAAGGGGGTCAGGCTCAGGGCAGGGGCTGCCGCCGCGACAGAGCAGCCCCCGGGGCGATGCCGCGTGTGGAGCGTGGCTCCCCGGCCCGCTGGGCTGCAGGAGACGGCAGTGTGAGCACTGTCCCTGGGATGGAGGCTGGGGTCCAGCCGGCGTGACAGCCATTCTGCAGACAGGGAAGGTGACCCCCAGACGGGATAGCCTGTGTCACCAGGCCACACGGCCACAGCCTCTGGGCCTAACTCCAGGGACCAGAGCAGGACCTTGACAGCCCCAGCCCTGTCCTCTGGGACAAGCCCTTCACTGGGTGCAAGGGGAGGTGCAGAGAGGACAGACTCCCAGGCACCGATCCTGGCGGCTGGGGAAGAGGTCCCAGGCGCCCTCAGGGCCAGGTGAGAGCCGTGTTCTCTGCAGATGTTCTCCTTTTCAGAAGGCAGCACGTTTCAGGGATTCAGACAACCACATCACCTCTGGAAGCCTCCGCTTCCCTGTCCTTGAGTGAGGCGTCAATAAGAATGCCTTGGGCTGAGGAGAGATTTGGCAGGGGCTGGGCTTCCCTGGTGGCTCACTGGTAAAGAATCTGCCTGCAGTGCAGGAATTGCAGATGTGGGTTTCAGCCCTGGGTCAGGAAGATCCCCTGGAGAAGGGCATGGCAACCCACTCCAGTATTCTTGCCTGGAGAATTCCATGGACAGAGGAGCCTGGCAGGCTACAGTCCATGGGGTTGCAAAGAGTCAAAAACGACCAGAACAGCTAAACACACACACTCTTGAAGGCAAACGAAGCCGCTCTTTGCTCCTCCACAAAGCTGATCTCCAGAGATGGCAGTCATGAACCAGCCCCCCACCATCCCGGATGAGTGGGACGGGTCCTGCGCTGCTCGAGGCCCCACCGACCTGATCTGTCTCTGGAACTCTCCTCCTGGGGCCCAGCCTGAGCGCTGGGTTCCTGGGCAGTGACTCTGCCATCTTGAACAGGTGGCTCCTTCCTGAAAAGAGACAGTCAAGGTGCTGAGAGGGCTGCTGGCAGGAAAGGTAGTTCAGATCAAAGAAAAGGAGGCCGGCTGCCTCTGTGGGCCAGACACAGGCCAGAAGCAGGACAGGCCGAGCTGAGGCCAGGATTCCACACATGGTCAACGTAAAAGATAAAAAAAAAAGCACAAGATTGCCAGTGTCTGCTGGAAGGCGAGGGAGTCAGCCCTGCAGACCTGAGCGGCCTGTTCTAGGCCCCGGGGTACGGACAGATGGACACACACAGGCCATCTGGGCGCCAGGCCGAGGCGCTCGGCTCCTGCGGCCGCGTGCCCAGTGGGCACTCTGGGCTGCCTTCTGGGCCGGGGAGTAGGGCAGCAGCATCCTGGAGGGGGCTAACCGCCAGGCCTCGAGAAAGGCGGACTCCAAGCCAGGGCAGCCAGTGCTGGACTGGAGGAGGGAAGGGCGTAATGGGAAGTAGCCACACCAGGAAAGGAACCTGGGAGGAATGGACGGAGGTGTCAACCCGGCACTGAGGGGCCTCCGCGGGGCCTTGTCTGAGACTGCTCGTGTGACCGCTTTTACCCTCCTTTGTCAGGAGCCCATCCAGACTTGAAGCTCTAAGGCCCCAAATCCACTGTGAGTGACCAGGGCCATCTGGGGATGCACGGGGGGGAGCACCGGCGTGCAAAGGGCGATGAGAGCAGCGGCTTTACTTGCATTTCTGAAGGGAAAGTGTTTTGAATTTCCGACTCTTAGAAGGATTTATTATGTGTGGAAGCAAGCAAAACTCAGCAGCTTACTGCCCGTCTTTGGGTGTGACGTGGGAAGAGGCAAACGTCTGTTAAGACAGCTAGAAAACCATTTTATCCCGATCAAAACATTCTTAATATATTCAAATAAATCTGATATAAATAAATTGTGATAAATTTGTAAAAATAAATTCTGATATTGAAATAAAAGCAGAGCCACAGGAGGCTAAACCTGTGTGTCTTAGGGCAGCACCGGGGGTGCTGAGAGGCTTGGCTTGCAGGCGGCTTTGGGAGGCCGCTTTCTTGCACAGACGAGGCGTGTCTGAGAAGCGCCAGTGGCGGTGAGGGCAGCCTGGGTCGCCCTGCAGGAGAGGGGGTGACTTGGTTGTCATGGAGAACCACCACTTCGGGGTGAGGCTTCAGGCTGGCAGCTGAGGTCCTGGGCTGAGGCAGTCCAGGGGTGACAGGAGTGACCGGGTTGAGGGTGGGCTGCCCGCCCACCTCCCGCCCCAGACAAAAACGGGGCTTTCACGCAGAGACAGATCAACCTCCTGGCCCCGCCACTCCAAGCAGCACTTTCAGGCTGTCATGGAGACCACCTGGCCCCGCCCCACCCAGCGGGCACTCACGAATGGCCGCTGGACTGTCCGGGTGTCCAGGAGAGGTGCACGCGCTCCCTGTCATCCTGTATCTGGAGCCGGATGGGCCGCTTCAGTCCCCAGGAAATGTTGAGCAGCCCCTCGATGATCAGAGCCCCTTCTTCCTGTGGGGACCCACATGCTCAGCCTCTCGCTGCACTCAGGGGCCCCGACCACCCTCACAGCCCGCTCAGAAGTCAGCCCCCGCCCACGGGACTCCCCTGTGCGCTCAGGCCCCCAGATGCAGCCTCTCCTCCCGAGGGTCCTGTCTTCCTCTAGGGGAAGGCCCACGAATTTCTCTGTGCTCTAAGGCACGAGGCCGGGCTGGAGAGGAAGCCTGAGGCGTGCCCTTCCACCGCTCGGGCGCAGGGGCTGGGACAGGGCGCTGAGTCAGGTGTCCCACAGGAACGCAGCTGCTGTCCGGCAGGCACGTCCACACAGTGGCAAGGAAACACGCCCCAGGGAGGCACAGCTGTGCAGACACCGGGGCAACACAGGCCAGCTCTCCGGCCAGCGCTGCGCCTGCTCGGGGGTGGGGGGGGCCACGGTCACCTGGTCCCGCTGGGAACGTGCCAAGGGACTGGACGGCACGCCCACTAGAGCTGAGCAGGACCAGCACGGTCCCCACCCCCGACTCCAAGCTGGCCTCCTCCCTCACGGCCAGCCTTGCCTTCCTCACCACCTGGGGTATGGCCAGTCCCGCGCCCCACACACTCAGAGTACCTACCACAGCTCCCAGCCTGCGTCCCTGACCAGCCCTAATTCTCCAAGGTCTGCAGGTGGCACAGCCGCTCACCTGCTGCCAAACCCTGAGGTGCTAATCAACAGTCCTCCAGAAGCACTCGCAGCCAGCTCCCACTTGCTCCCCTCGGGTCCTTGATTCTGTTTCTTGACCTATTTCAGGCTTCTGTCTGCACACAACCACCTTCAACTCCCCTGTGCCAACTGATCAAGCCCACACGTGCTCCTGGCCAGGTGGCTTTGTCTGTACCCTCAGAGCACCTGCCAGAAACCTTCTCAGCCTCACGCTTCAGCCGAGTCAGGTCCCCCTAGCTACATCCTCCTAGTCTGCTGTGACACGGGTCTTTGGCCATGATTTTAAAACATCATTCTCCCAGTGCTCTCTCAAGCACCGTTCTATTACAGATTCGTCGACGCCATTTCTTTCTCCTTGTTGGCACTGTGGGAGTTTCTTATCCCTGGCAACAGTTATAGGGGTGTCTTGCAGTGTTGATTTCATGGTTAGTTAGTAATAGTTAAAAAACACCCTGCCATCCACAAAGAAAATAGTTCTCTTCTGTTCAAGGTTATCAAAAATACACACAGCTTTCTGGAACGGCCTTGCACCGTTTGCTGAAAAGAAAACAAATAACAACAACGGCAGAAACACCCAGAGCCACTGACAACCGCTGATGCCGCACAGGCGCGAGGAGGCGACGAACTGTCCCTGTGAAGGAAGGGAAGACTAGATGGGTTCAGTGAGTCAAAGTTCCCGCGAGGAGAGTGAGAAAACCGAGTGGGTGGTGAACGGGGTCCCTCTCCTCTGCTGTGGGTTTCCTCTGACAAGATCAAGGAAAGCTGCTGGCCGAGAGGGCGTTCCCTCCGTCCAGGGAAGGGGAGCTCAGACCCGGGGGCCCCCCGCTGTCTGTGCAGGGACACCAGACGTGAGTTGCATGAGGGAGCTGGTCCCCAGCGCGGCTCAGCCCTGACCTCAGGCAGCAGCTCTGCCCCAGCCCCTCGTTTCCCCAGACCAAGCCCCGCATCTTTCTTCACAGTGGGGTCCCGAGAACCGTCTCTGAAGGCCTGGCCTCAGCATGTCCAGCCTCGCGGACCCCGCCCCAGCCTGACCCAGAGTGTCAGCTGGTCTGTGGCTACGGTATTTTTTCATGCTCCTCCACCCAGAGTCCACTGTGGGGCAGGTATCTGTGGATAAACACGTCTGCAAGTGGACATGAGCTGTTCCTGGTGAGCGGAAGGTCTCTCCAGCAGTGTGTCGACATCTGACAGCGGTGCCTGAAGCCAAGTCTGAACCTGAACCGCCAAGACCCAAGCCGCACTTTGGGTGAAGGACACAACGACTCGCTCATTGCTATGTTCTCTGTGCCCAGAGTAGTCGCTGGTGCAGAGGTGTACTGGTTAGACAGCCAGGAACAAACACACACGCCCGTTCTCATCTGACAGCTCCTCATCTGTGAAGCAGCAAGACCAGGACCCCGCAGGCTGCCCCTGGCCCCCGAGGAAGGTGGGCGTAGCCCGAGGCTCAGCAAGCCCAAGGAAGCCCGGCCTCAGCCATCTCTGGGCTGAGTTCTGCATCGCTGTGTGACCGGGCCCCTGCAGGTGCAGGCCCGGGGCTCAGCCAGAGCCCGCGCTGGGCCAGAGTGACTGGGGGGTCGCGATGCTGTCCTAAGATGTAGCAAAGAGCGCTTCCAGGCGGAGACGGCAGAGCCTAGGGCCGCGGGGAGGTCCAGTGGAGGCCCCTGGCCCTCCCAGGGCCCTGAGATGGCCAGGAGCTGCGGCTACCCCACCCCTGCCCTGCGGAGTAAACATTCCCAGAAGCTCCCACCGGTGCAAACACTTGCTCCGAGCGGGCAGCTGGGCCAGACCCCGCCTGCCAAGCTGTTTTCCTCTGAGAGCCTTCCTGAGCGCTGCTATTTTTGGCCCTGTGTGACAGTGATTGATTGCCGGTGGAAAGGTATAAAAGCAGTGGCCAGGCCCGAGGCTTGCCAGACAGCTCAGGGAGGCTTTCGCTCTGGACAGAGGCCTGGCGCGCTGCCCTCCTCGCCCCGCTCACAGCGATCTGGCTCCGGACGCCGGCTCCAGCTCCTCGATCCTGGGCCCTGAGCCCTGAGTTTCCTGGGCGCTTCCTGAGGACTTCCTTGCTCATCCATCTCCCCTGCTACCCCCAGACCTCCTCAGCTACAGGTAAGGGAGGGCTGCTGCTCTCTCGTTAGAGGCAAAACAAAATCGCATTGGGGATGTTTGAGGGCAGTCTCAGCCTGGGATGGGCCCCGCCTCACTGCGGGTTCGCGACCAGGGTGCGGCTAACAGCGGGGACAGCAGCTGCTGGGGGGCTTTATATTCAGAGGCGTTTCCCCTGAGGGAGACGTTCCATATGTTTTCCCAGCACCCTTGAGAGGTGTATTTACAACCCTATTTTACCAAGAAGCGGAGGCCTGGAGAGGTGACTTTGCCGAAGAACCCTGGGTCGGAGCGGCTGTTTGGTTTTAAACCCAGGTTTCCTCCGACTCCAGTCCCATGAAGCTGGGCTCTCTGATTTGTACAGGTTCTTGAACCACAGCAATGATAGAGTCTTAAGGGATATTAGCAGAAAGAGGCCAGGAGTTTGAGCCTGGTCTTGGATCTGCAGACTTTAAACTGCCCTCAAGCTTCTGATTCACCCAGGTGACCTCAGGTTGGGGAGGGGACATGGAAGGGCTGTCAGGATGGTCAGCAGCCCCTCAGCCCAAGTCCTCTGTCCACCAGCAGGTTGCTGCCTCCCTGTCACCGGCAGCCATGAGGTCCCGGCTTTTGCTTTCTGTGGCCCTCCTGCCCACAATTCGGGAGACCTCAGAGGAGATGCTACCTGGAGGGGCTGGAGAGGAACCCGCCGGCTCCCCCGGCCTGGATGACTACGTGAGGTCCATCTGTCAGTTGGCACAGCCCACTTCACTGCTGGATGGAGCTGCTGCCGGGGCGCGGACCAGCAGACCCCACCGGCCGGCCCGTTCCTGTGCGAAGCGCTGCCCCACTGGGTCTCTACAGGACATCACCACTCGCTTCACGGGCCAGCAGCCCTCCCTGCCTGGGGCTGGCACTGTCGACCCCCTGGACTGGCTCTTTGGGGAGTCTCAGGAGAAGCAGCCAAGCAGGAAGATTGGACCCTCCGCTGATCCTTGGGCTTCTCGCAGGCGGACGGACAGCGGCAAGGCACCAGGGACCCCCAGAGGGAGGCTGAGTGATGCCAAGGGTCCAGGGCACTCTCTGCAGAGAACGTCGAGGGGCTGGCACCAGGCTCCCAGGTTTCTGGGCAACCTGGACAGGATGCGGGCTCCCCCGCAAGCCCTCGCCACAGCAGCATCCTCAGAACTCTCTATTTGCACCTCCCAGTGATCCATGAACTCTGAGACCTCCCCAATAAAGACTTCTGTAAATAGCACACAGGCCTGCGTCTCCTCCACACCTCGCCTTCCTATCCACCCCCAACCCAGGTGGGCAGGTCTCTGGGAGGGAACCACCTCTCTGCAGGGGCTCTCTGCTTTGGCAAGTCCTAGTGAGACCCCTTCTTTGAGTAACAGCCTATCCCACCACCTGTGCCTCTCCTAACTGGCTTATCACCTTCAGCAAGTTGTTTAACGTGTCTGTGCCTCAGTTTTCTCCCGGGTAAGCTGTGATTAATGAGGCCTGCCTCCTAGGCTGCGCTAAAACCTGCACATGTCCGGGGGCGCAGGTTACGAGCCACACGCGGAGCAGCTGCTGCCTCTGGTGGCCTCACAGGTGGGGAAACAAGGAAGGCTGGGGGAGAGAAGAAAGAGACCTCGGCCCTCAGGGGTGTGACAGCCTAGCCCTGGGCACTCCCAAGGCCCCCCCGGGGCCCATGAGCAAACAGAGGGGCTCAGCAAACGCAGCTGCTGCGCGTCAGGGGGTCTG
>SJXQ01007837.1:100845-117949 GCA_006408695.1 Aepyceros melampus
GGGGGTCTGGCCCTGGGGCTTCCCAGGGAGCCTCAGGGGCCCCACTGCGCAAGTCCTGCTGTGGCCCCAGGAGCGTCCCCGACGCTCACGGCCAAGACAAAGCTGCCCTGGCCGGCCTGCAGGGCCCCGCACCCCGACCACACGGCTCTGTGTCCACTCGTTCCCACCCCCCCCCGCCTCACCCGGGGCCTCTCATCCGTGGGGTGAATGGCAGGGTCTGGGGACCACAGCCTCATTCCACATGTCCACGGGTGCCCCTACCCCCAGCCCTGGGGCCCACAGCCTGGCAAACCTCAGTTCCCAGAGGCACCTGGCAAGCAAGGGGGTGAGGATGAGGAGCAGCGGAGGGGGCAGACTGCCTTCCTCGGGGAGGAGGGGGCATCGGAGCAATCAGAAGGTCGCTGGGTTTTCCTGGGCCAGGCCAGGGCCGGCTGCCCTCCTCGGGCTGGGAAGGACAGAGGCGCCAAGGACAGAGCTGGGGCCACGGGTGGGCGCGAGGCCTGCTTCAGTTCCCCCACCTCCTTGCCCTGTGGACTAGCAAACTACCCTCCCTCCCTCCTTCCCTCCCTCTCTTTCGCCCTTTCTTTCCTTCAACTTTAAAATATTTACAAAAGTCACTTTGGACGTTTGCAGTGCTTATCAGCCCTCTTTAATCTGTGTTCTCTGAGGAGGCAGAACGTAAACTATACATTAAAAAAAGAATTATTAGAATGAAAATAATTTTAAATTTTAAAAGAAAACATTTCTGACAAGTGGTTAGTTTCCTGATCTGTAAAATGGGGACAGCAAGGCCCATCCTTCACATTCTACAGTGACTGGGGAAACAGTACAAGTGAGCTCAGAGATGGAATTATGAACACTATATACAAATTCCCAGCGGTCACTACTGCTGTGCCTCTGGTTGGCTCAAACCTCTGGGTCTCTGACCTTCTGCAGCAAATATGTGTGGAACAGGCCTTGTTTGGAACATCCTTAGGAGGTGATGAGGAGGGCTGACCTGCTGGGTGGGTGTGTGGCTGGTGCGGGATGAGCTGGGCTCACTGGGCCAGCCTCACAGCGAAGCAGCGGAAACTAGGATGACGCTGCTAATCCTGCAAGCTCAGAAATCACACTGCTGCATTTCGGGAGCTCAGACAGGGCCAAGGAGAGCCCTGGGCTCTGGACTTCTCTATTTCCTGGATGTAAAAAAAGCTAATGGCACCTTCAGAAGAAGGAAAACAGAAAAGAATAAAGGTCTGGGGGAAGTGGTCTCCAGCAGCGTCCCGAGCTCCTGGGGACAGAACAGCCTAACAGAAAGTGCTAGTGGTGAGGCCCTGCTGAGCAGCCGCGTTCTTCTCCCACCCAGCCCTGAGACAGGGAGGGGACCCAGGTGCCCCTCCCAGCTGGAGAGGCAGACTGGAAAGCACTCAGCAACTCCCAGGGAACACGGGCCTGTGGTCTGTCACCCCCGGTCATTCCTGCCTTCAGGCCTTAGAGGAGGGGGGCTCGCTGTAAGAGGGAAGGGCTCCCTGGTGGAGGAAGTTCCTTCCCTTAAGGGACCCGCAGCGGCTCAGGGGCTGGTCCTACACTGGGTGTGATATGCGCTCAGGCCACCAGGGGGGGGGGCTCTGCGTCCGTTTAGAGCAGAGCTCTGGGCAAGGTGGGAAGCTGGCTGCAGAGGCTGGCCCACACCACGCCCAGCGACCCCAGGGCCCTAAGGCCTCTAGCTCATAATGTCAGCAGTGATATAGCTGCCCACTGGCATTTCCTGGTGGTCCATTATTCTCTACAGGCACCAACCAGCCCGGTTAAAATGCTTTGCTATTTTTCCAAAAGGCTCAGATTGCTCCTGGTTATTCACTTTTCATTGTAAAACAAGCAGAATTATCCTATCCTAAAGGCAAGGTTTCCAATGCAGGAAGCTAGTGCTTCAGCCTACTGAGCTGGGGATCCTTTGCTCCTAGTCCTTTAGAAGCTGAGGGAAAGCTCACAGGGAAAGGCTTGCTCCAGGTGCGGCCCCTGCCCACTGACACATTTCATCTCTCTAAGTTCAAGGGACCGCAGAGAGACAGTGGAAGAGAAGGTGCCCCAACTGTAGCAGCCAGGCTGAGGTTGCTCCATGGCAGGCCTGGCAACAGCAGGGGTGGGGAGGTACCCGATGCTGAGCACCCCATGCTTAGCTTGGGGGTCGAGCCTGGGGATCAAAGGTAACGAACAGCCCTCTGAGTCTCTAAGATCTCGTGAGTCATCCTCAACAGAGACCTCCGAAGGTCTCCAGAGTGTAATCCTGACCATGCTATCACTTCATTTCACACGCCTCTGCTCAGGCCTTGGAGCCACACCAGCGTCTCTGAGTTACTTCAGTGTCATCGTGGACCAGAGGCTTATGTAAAAGCCTCAGTTTTTTTTGCTGGAAAACCGCCCCTCCTCCCTCATCAAGTCCTAGGACTACAACGAATAGAGTTGAGGCCAAGCTCCTCCTGTCTGTCCTGCCCTTGGGGCCTGCAGGGCCAGGAGAGGCCAGTCTCAGGTGTCCCTGTAGCAAGTTCTGAGGACAGCGAGTCCCTGAGGCCCAGAAGGTCCCAGGTGAGCAATCTGAGGAACTGCAGAGGCCCTGACGCTGGGTGGTGGGTGAGTGACTCTGAGACGTGGTGCTCCAGGAACCAGTCAGGCATTTCAGTGTTAGAACTCCCTGCCTCCCAAGCCAGTGACCTGTCTCGATGGTGGCGGTCACCTCCAAAGACATACACTCCCTCAGGCTGGCACACCTGGATGGTTAAAGCTGCAGAAGTTCCATGAAAAGTACTTTCCAGCTCCAAGGAGATCAAGGCAGACCTCCCCCACCCCAGCCCCCTCGCTTTAGGGTTAGAAAAATGAAAATCTCTGCCTGTGGGATGTTAACTTCCTGCCTCTGGGGAACGTCAGGAGCTCCTCTTCCTGATGCAGGGTCCTCTACTCCTCCACACAAACAGGGTTGGGGCTTCCCAGTCCCTCTTCCTGCTCAGCTGTTCCTACAGAGGGGAATGTTCTGGGGAATCCCAAGTGCCAAGATCAAGCTCTTAGATTAGCTGTTCTCAAACTTGGCCACACCAGAATTCCCTGGAGGACTTGTCAAAACAGCTGGGAGGGTGAAAGAGCTTCTGATTCAGCAGACCTGAGAAAAGGAGGGTGGGAAGAGTCTGCTGGCCCTTCTCGGACACTGCTGGGCTGCAGAAAGTCTAAGAGCCAACACGATCTCAACGCTGTGTCCAGTCTCTCTGTCACGTCCAGCTCTTTGTGACTGTATGGACTTTGGCCCGCCATGTAACTCCTCTGTCCGTGGCATTTTTCAGGCATGAATACTGGAGTGGGTTGCCATTTCCTTGTCTAGGGGATCTCAACCGTGGTAACTCCCAAAATAGAGCTTAATCATGATCATGATTAAGACTTCCCCTTTGTCTTTTTCAAAGTCCCAATATCCCGATGAGGCTCCCCTGTGAAAGACCCGGAAGTTCTGGATGGTGGTGAGACCAGCTCTATTTGACCTGCCTGGTGAGCGGCTCTGGGCCTTGGCCATGTGGTCACTTCCTGGAGCTCAGCTGGTGCCCATGGGCTCTGAGCGGCTTATAGACGTGATTGTTTAGCTCACAGAGTGGAAATTCTGGATATCTAGCTTCTTTTGAAAAATCAGGAAGGGTTTGGGTGTCTCAATCCCAGAACTCCACGTGGCCACCCTGGCTGGGTCTGACAGGATGCGGTGGCCTGCCAGTGGGCCGATGTCCTCTTCCACCACGGCCACCCTGCCTTTCACGTTTGGACCTGCCCGGCCCTGTGAGCATCGCTCGGGGAGCCCTCCTCTGCTGCAAGGCTCTCCTCTTGCTTGAAAAGCAGAGAGGCTCTTGGATAACTGGCTTTACTCCTGGATTGCTGTGAACTTGAGCAAACCAGGGCCCTGTGATGAAGGATGGGCAGAGGAAGGATTGGGCTGGGCAGAATCTCAAAGATTTCAAACACCAGAATCCTGACCTTCACTGAGACAAAAGTCCCAGGAGGAAGGAGAAGACCCACGTTGTGAAATCCATCGGCTCTGCATTCTCTTGAGAATGGTCCAACCCTTAGCACCCCTTGCAGGACCTCAAAGGAGATAATTTTGTCCCCAACTCAGAGAATGGGAGACCTGTCAATTCATTATCCTTCCTGGACCCTTAAAGCGAAGGAAATATTCTTTCACTTGGTTAACAGGTATAAAGAATTACCCTTGGTTAACAGGTATAAAGCAGTTGCCAAAAAAAGCCAGGATAAATGGGACCCTGTGAAACAGAAGGCAAGTGGCCTCACCTCCCTGTGCCTCAGCTGGGAGCTCCTGCCCTCGTGGTAGCAGTTGTAGGTTTTCAGCAGGCTCAAGAGCTCTGACCTGCAAAGCAAAGACACACATGTGATTGGAATGTGGCCGGGCCCTAGATAAGCATTTGGCTTTGGTGGCTTCAGTTTCCTCATTTATAAAATGGGCACAAGGTACACACTCTGCCAACAATATATATTCCATTGAGAGGCTAGATTTTGCCATCAGACACATGCCTTTCAGTCTTCTATGGAGTTTCACACACCAGCGCTCCTGGGAAGCCTGAGGTGGGGCTGAGACGGAAGCAAAACTCAGAGGGGCCCACGCCACATTGTTGCACTTCGGGGGTGTTTGCACAATTTCACTGTTACAGATAAGAGCTCCTGACAGTCTCTCTACGCTTTACTTCTGAGTCACCTCCTCGGAATAAATCACTTGGGCTTGGATAACTGGCTTTTTGAAAGCTTGCTTTTCCCCCCGTATGACCTCCGGTACCGGTCTGGGTGGCTGCTGTGGGAGGGCCTCCTGACTTTCTGGACGTGGTCAAGGGATGAGACTGACTGCTCCGAGCGTGTGACCCTGAAGGCCCTGGGAAGGCTACTGTACCCAAACGCTCTCTCCCCAGAACCAAGGGAAAGCCACAGCTTGTGTCTTGGCTGAGGTGTGGCAGAGAGAAGATGACTCCAGTCTGCTGCACCCACGCTGGGCTCTGCAGGCAGTGCAGTCCAGTAGACACGAATGAAGGCTACACACGTGGTTTTAAATCGTCCGGTAGCCATATTGGGCTTTCCTGGTGGTCAAGCGGCAGGACTGTGCAGGAGACCCGGGTTCGATCCCTGGCTCGGGGAGGCCCACTAGAGAAGGAGATGGCAGCCCCCGCCAGGGTTGTTGCCTGGGAAATCCCACGGACAGAGGAGCCTGGTGGGCTACAGTCCATGGGGTCACAAGAGTCAGACACGACTCAGGGACTAAATCACCACAGCAGTCGTGTTACCACGGAAAATAAGACGGGAGTTATTTCCAATAGCACATTCTGTCGAGCCCAATGTGTCTAAAATATCGTCAGGTAACCTACTAAAAACCATTACTGAGACTTTGGTCATCGCTTTACTTTGTACGCGATGCTTGCCCCTTGGAGCCCCTCATATCCAGTACTCCCCTTCAGCCACAGGCTACATGCTCAGCAGCCAGTGCGGCTGCTGGCTCCCTGTTGGAAAGAGAGGCTCTAGAAGCTCTCAGTCAAGCAGTCGAGGGCCTGGATGCGCAGAGCACGCTCAGGTGCTCTGGCGTGCAGCCCTGTGAGGCACGGGATGGTGGTAACTGGCAGGGTTTTACAACGTGATGGTGCTGACAATGCAGAATCCCACACTGCTCACTGTGCTTCTAAGTGTGTAATCACTGAATACAATCTTGTTAGCATATATTTATAGCACATAATTAATAGGATACATATGTATAAATACCCATAACATATAGCTGGGCTTCCCAGGTGGCACTAGGGGTGAAGAGCCCGCCTGTCAATGCAGCAGACGTGAGAGGCGCGGATTTGATCTCTGACTGAAGCAACTTAGAATTCATCACATTCGGGTTATTATTATGACTTTTTCAAAATATTTAATATTGTTACATTGTTCTTATTATCAAATCTAAATAAGGAAAACGATCTTGTAGGCAGCACTGTTTTTTCAGGGTCTCGGGAAGGAGGATTCTAGGAGCCAGGTCCTCAGTAAAAGCTAATACATTTTAAGGAGACTTGGTTTGCTTTCAGGACAACAGACAGGAGCTGACTAAATTTAGAAAATATTTGGACTCAGGACTCAAAAAGCAAGATAAATGAAAAAATATATATATTTTTTTCTTTAGTTCAGCGATGAACTTGGAAAAGTTTCCCAGTTTTTCTTTTTTAATCATGAGATAGACAGGGAGTAAATAAAATAAAAAGATGCAGAATTAAATCCTAATGTCAATAAAATATACTTTTTCAATAAAAACTCAACACCTGTTTTGAGGGTTCTTTCCATGAACTGTTTGACACAATAAGAATGTAGGATTGCTCTAGTCTTTAAATAAATTAAATGCCATCTCTGCAGAGCCACAGCAGGCAGGCATACTTTCCTGCTTTCCTAGGCCCTAGGAGGTGGGGGTCAAAGGCATACCCTCACCCTTGATCTCCAAAGAGAAAGACTTCAGAAAAAAGCACCCCCATCACTGTCCCTGGGGCAGGCCCACCATCATACCTATTTAAAGTGCCCAGAATCCTTTCCCACAGAGGCTGCCCCTGGCAGGGGCATGGCCGCCGAGGGGGGGCGGGCATGGAGGCCCCTCTCTGCGCACAGTGACTTACTTCAGAATGGACTTGCTGTCGCTGATGGGCACATGACAGCTGGGGGGACAATCTTCCTTCATCTTCTCCTCTTGTCTGCAGGCTTGGAAGTTACCTGCTAGGTAGACAACGGAGGGCCCACAGACGGGTAAGCCAGGAGGAGCCACAGCCAGGGCGCGGCCAGAGCTTTGGCGTAGAGGCCTGAGACCACTGACTCCTACTGCCCCTCACCGCGCCCGCACCCGCAGCCCAGGCATGGAGTGGCTGAAGTGCCAGACCCAGAGGACTTAATGGGACCCTGCACCCCCACGCGCCAGCCCAGGCAGGGCAAGGCCAGAGGCGCCGCTCAGCCCCCTGCCCCAACCTCTGCACAATCCCTAGGAATGAGATCACTCTCCTAAGTGTTTCAGGCTATGCTCTCTTTCCCTTTTAAGGACCCCTTGAATGATGTCTTCCACCTCCATTGCTCCCTCAGACCTCTAAGTTGCCCTGGGCTTTTCTGTCCATGCCCAAGGATCCCGGGGTGGTTGCCCATTGCTGCCTTTGGAGTCAGCACCCCTGAGCCAGCCCTCCTAGAGACAGGCTAATTGGCGCCAAGTTCATACATGCTGGAGGCTGTTGAGCGTATTCTATGAGTTATTTATTCCTGACAGTACTATTATGAGGTAAGGACCATCGTGTACTCATTTCACAGATGGGGAATCAGGGACAGAAGTTACGTGCTTCGCCTAAGATTCCCAGCGAGTAAACGGCGAAGTCTCTGATCACAAGCGTCCAGCCGCTCGGTTCTGGTCTTTCAGCCCCTTCTCTACACTGATCTCGACAGCGATCTCTTAAACCCTCAGACCCTTCATTTTCTCTTTGGCGCGTGAAGTGACTTCCCTCCTACAGGGTTGTTCATAGACTCATCCATGAAACGCTCTCTTCTCATTCACAACCTGGAAATGTTTGCGGAGCTTCCCAAGGCCTCCGGGCTCCTTTCATGGAGCGTAAATCCAGAGCTTTCTCTACCCTGTTGGCATCCTGTGCGTAGACCCCACTCTTTCCTGTCTCTGCATTATTCTGCCCAAGTGCTCTGTTATCCACGCCCGCTGTGCTTTGGGCTCTAAGGCAGCATCACACAGACACACAGACACAGACATACACACGGACACACACACACAGACACAGACACACACAGATACACACACACACAGATACACAAACACACACACACACACACACACACACACTCTAACCTCGATCCTGCTTCTGCCCCGCTTCTCCCCAGGTGCAGCCAGGAATGAGGAGCTTAGCGACCCTGGGGGACGGCACAGACCTGAGGGCACATGAGCCCCTGGGGCCTGGAGCTGGGGGCCTCCAGCGCCTTCTCCTTGGCCTATTTCAAAACAGCCTGTCTTTCACATCATGGAGCTCCTTTGGCTTCTTCTCAAAAACAACGCTCCACGTCTGTTCACACAGCCTGGTTCAGCCACACCTTCCTGACCCGTGTTTGTGCCAGGGCTACTGTGGGGCCCCGGGCCTGCTCCACGGCTGTCGCGTGCAGGGCCCCCCCAGGTGTTGGTCCCAACTAGCTCAGCACTCCAGCACTCTTGCCTGGAAAATCCCATGGACGGAGGAGCCTGGTGGGCTGCAGTCCATGGGGTCGCTGAGAGTTGGACATGACTGAGAGACTTCACTTTCACTTTTCACTTTCATGCATTGGAGAAGGAAATGGCAACCCACTCCAGTGTTCTTGCCTGGAGAATCCCAAGGACGGGGGAGCCTGGTGGGCTGCCGTCTATGGAGTTGCACAGAGTTGGACACGACTGAAGCGACTTAGCAGCAGCAGCAGCAACCCAGCACACCGTCTCCCTGCTGGCTTGATCCTCCCACACACAGGAAGAGCCAGCCTTCTTGCGGCCACATCAGTCCTGAGCTCCCACGCTGGAGGCAGGGGACACACAGCAGGCATGGAGAAGGGGGATGATCTGAGGTGGTGAGCTTCCCAGTGACATCAGGATCATCCCTGAAACGCCTCCCCTCTGCCTTGGTCTGCAGTGTGGCAAACTGGCCCGCAGACGGGGCAGGCTCCCAGCTGCGGCCGCGCGGGCCCTGCCTCTGTAGGGCACGGGGCATTGGCGCTGTGGGGCCTTCTCCTTGGCCTGTTTCAAAACAGGGTTTCAGTTCCTCAGCACTTCAGCTCTCCTGTGGAAACAGCGATCTGCCAGCTTCTCTCTCCAGGTACTTCCTTAAATGCTACCAATACAGAAGCTGGCTTCAGCCCGGGGCAAGGCTGAGTCTCTCATCAACACTGTTTCTGTTGGGTCAGTGACCCAGCTGTCTTAAGCAAGCTCAGAATGGGAAGGGCTGGATTGACCCAGAAATAGCCCGAGGAGCTTTTTTTCCTTGCGCCCTGCTCTGCAGCCAGCTTCCCTCTCACTCCTCACTTCCTGCTCTGTGGTCCAGCTGCCTGAGCTGCTCTCCCGTCCCCTAGTGGGTTCGAGGCTGTGTCCTCCCTTTGGGCTCCTATGGCCACTCTCTCTCAGCATCCAGCATCATCCGCATCCTAGCCTCTTCCCTTAGCTGTCCAGGAGCCCTGCCCAGACCAGGCCCCTCCTCCAGCCATCAGCTCCCCTCTGGGCCAGCTCCTGTACGCTGGTCTCCGCCACAGGACCTGCCTCTCGCTGTGACTCTCCCAGGAGAGCAGGAGCCTGGTGTGGCAGAGATGTTACTTTTATGCCTCACCGCTTGTTTCCAGCACAGATCACAAGACTGGATGCTGCGGAGATCCATAAATGGCTGTTAAATTACTGAATGAGTACAGAAAGCCTCATGAGGTCCACCGAAGTCAACTTTCCCAGAGTTGTGTATAAACAGCCGGAATAAGTCATGTAAAAGCCTCTAGGGGCCAGGGACGTGACTTGGCTGAGGGACACTGGTCAGTGGACTCTATGGGGGCTTGGGGACACATTCTTCTTCTGGCCGGGCAGCTTTTCTGGTGTTTCATGAGAAGCCAGAAATCTGGATTTTTACAGACCGTAGTTCACTTTTAAAGTTGGGTGACTGGTGGAGACAATCGCTGCCCCTGGAATGACCGCGTGATAGCTCCCGCTCCCCAGCCCCTTGCAGCCACGGGGCCATGTGACCGGCTCTGCAAATGGAAGTGCTGAGTGTCACTCCCAGGCCAGCGCATCCTGGCCAGTGTGTGCCCGGAAGCTCTCCTGCTTCCCGCCATGGGGACCCAGAAGCCACACGACCCAGTTAGTACGGCTTCCTGATGGTCAGCCTGGGTCCCGGAGTATCTCTGGAGACCAGAGGCCTCTGCCAATCCACAACAGAGGTGCACGGGAGAAGGGAAATAAACCTCTGTTTCAGGGATTCGTTACTGCAGGATAATCTAGTCTATTCTAACGCAGTAAATAATTCAACTAAAATGAATATACATGTCAATGTATGGCAAAAACTACTACAATATTGTAAAGTGATTAGCCTCCAATTAAAATAAATAAATTAATTAGAAAATGAATGTGTATATATATTTTAACTTCCCAGGTGGTGCTAGTGGTAAAGAACCAGGCTGCCAACGCAGGAGACATAAGAGATGGGAGTTTGATCCTGGGTTGGGAAGATCCCCTGGAGGAGGGCATGGCAACCCACTCCAGTACTCTCGCCTGGAAAATCCCATGGACGGGGGAGCCTGGTGGGCTGCCGTCTATGGGGTCACACAGAGTCGGACACGACTGAAGCGACTTAGCAGCAGCAGCAGCAGCAGCAGCTTACACATGTATCTGTAAAGCTTGCGGACGCACGGCAGTTTATAACACTTCAGGCTTTCACTCTCCCACAGCCTGTGAGGGACATGCCCCTTTGGCTCTATTTACTAGGGACACTTATAAGTGGAATTCTCTTCTAAGAGTATTCTTTATAATCAGTGATTAATAGAAGATGCTAGTGTTCTGGGCTGGGAGCTGCTAAAAACCCGTATAGCTTCAGCTGCATGCTTTTTGCTCTCTGGGTCTTGATTTTTCCATCTGTACAATGAGAATATTGATTTCCATTGAGTTAGAAATTTTCTTAGCTGTGGAACTCTTCATTCAAATGGAATATTTATGCAGATTAGATTAAAGGGGGCGTTCTGGTTGAAGGTGAGGTGGGTGGCGGGGAGCCCCCATCCATGGATTTGTCCGCGTGCGTGCTCATCGCTAAGTCATGTCCGGCTCTTCGGGACCTTCATGGACTGTAGCCCGCCGGGCTCCTCTGTCCATGGGATTCTCCAGGCATGAATACTGGAGTGGGTCGCCTTGCCCTCCTCCAGGGGGTCTTCCATCTCTGGATGATGCCGTTCTGCATGGCAGAGGAGGTGCTCTCTGCACTGGCTTCTGGAATACACTTTACCCTAGAGAGCCTGCTGATCAACAAGCTGAGGGTCTCCAGCTGGAGCTGGGTGACATCAGCTGGGGTTGGCAGCTCAGAGGGAATCAGGAGCAAAGTGCAGAAGGATCCTAGATGACACAGAACGAAGTGAAAGGAGAAGGGGCTTGTTGAGTGAACAGCTTCTGTGTCAGGGAAAGAGAATGGAGGATACCATCCCAAGTAAGGGAAGGAGGGACATGAGGAAGGCTGGGGGAAGCAACAAACTGCTTCCAAGTTGCCGGGCGAGGCCTGAGCCTTACAGGGCAGGAACCTCTACCCCAGGGAAGACGATCTGCTCTTCTTTGAGAGAACAATATACTGCCGCGTCCTCTGACACCCACCATGCGTATGGCCTGAAGCCACCCTCATGGGCTCTGATTCCTACATGTCTCATCCCCCGACTCCCAAGTTGGCCACTCCGTCATCTCCTTGCATTCCGGACCTGAGCTCTGGGGTCACTTTCAGAATTCCACTCCAAACGTCGATACTGTGTTTGTGCCTCTTTTATGCAACTGGAGGTTGAGACAGTTTTCATTCCCAGTGTCTTGTCCAATTCTCAAGTGAGCTGCAGGGCACCTAAGAAGAACCTATAGATAACTTGAATGAGAGCTTTGAGAGACAGCAGGCACACAGGCCCAGGAAGAAAGCCAATGGAGATGTCTCTCTGTTTGGAACACGTTCCTGAAACCTCCCCTTAAACACTCGTGTCCTCGTGCGCTGGGCAGGATTTAATGAATCTCCAATGGAATGTTTTTCTACCTTTTATAAAAAGCATGATTTAATCTTTCAATAAAACCCCAGGAGAAGCCTAATGCACAAATGGATTAAAGTGGGCCCCTCTGGTCGATGGTGGGGTCGGGGAGAGGGTGGGCTGGCCCGCCGCCCTGGGGCAGTCTGCAAAGGACAGAGTGAGATGCAGCTGGGCAGGCCAAGCTCCGAGGCTCTGCAGAGCCCAGCTTTCTTTGTCCTGGCTGGCTCCCCTCCCCCAGGCTCCAGGGCACACAGATCGGGCCTCCGCTCTTGCTTCCCTGGCTGGAGGAGGCTCTGTCCCCAATTCAAGGATTCAGGCTGCAGCCAGGGTTCCCTGTCCCCAGAGGAGAGGCCCCAGGGCAGCAAGCCAGCCATGGTTACCTGTCCCAGTGAACAGGCAGTGAATTGTTTTCGCTTTCCACTTCAGTAGCTGCTCTGCCAGCCGTGAGGAGGGGCCGTGAGGACAGTGGGCCGGCTGCCTGCCCTCCCCATTGTTCTGGTCTTTTGTTTGGGACAAAGGACACTGAAGGTTCTCAGCTGCCTGGCTTGGACCATCTTTGCTCTTTGGGGGTTGCGGTTATCGTGGTAGAAGGCGGATGGCCCTTGAGGCCATCACTGTAGCTCACTTCCTATGGGCCAAGGTCTGAAGCAGAAAAAGCAGGCTGACGCAGTGGTGTTTTCCTGAGGCTAAATCCACTACATTTGAAAGGCGTTTACGTCAGGATGATGTGCTTTCCACAAGGCCCCCTCTTTCATGAACTTGTGGCAATGATAGATAGTCATTGTCCTCACTTGGCAGAATGGAAAATGTTATCAGTGTCCAAATTACAATGTTCTGAGGATGTTCATGAAACCTGCACGCTTGGTGACCTCTGCTATTAATCTTATAAAATTGTGACTCTGACGTTCCTCCTTGCGTGGGTGCTCAGCTGTGTCTGACTCTTTGCGACCCCACGGACTATAGCCTACCAGGTTCCTCTGTCTATGGAGTTTTCCAGGCAGGAATACAGGAGCGGGCGGGCAGGATGGAAATTAAATATGTTAAGGACTGTGACACGACGAGCCAAAGAAAAAGAACAGGGTGCGAGGGGCACGGCAGGGGGCCTCTGAGCTCAGGCCACTCAGACCAGGAGGAGGAAGGCGGCTGTCAGGAAAAGAGCAGGTGCTGGGACACTGCCATGCATTCCTGGGGAGCCGAGTCCCCTGCTCTGCAGCCCAAGGCTACAACTTTCGATCACCAGCCAGGGCCACCAGGAAGGTGGCGGGGAAAACAATGAACCTTTAAATGGGCCCTCGAGAGCACCTGTTAGCCAGCAAATGGCAGGAAGTTGGCCAAGGAAGAAATTGTAGTGCCTGCTGGTACCAGCTGCCCCTGAGAGAGGGTCTGGCCAGACACAGGCCACTCCCAAGCAACAGACTTTTGCCAAGAGAGCCAGCTGCTGGGATTGGGGTGCTGCTCAGGAACACGGCAGCTGCGGCTCCCATCCCCTTCCACACTGCTGTCCTGGTTCCTCCTCTTCCCCCATCTTCACCCCGACCCTGGGCTTGACCACACCCTCCCCACTGCAGCCCGGGTGGCCGGGAAGCCCACGGGACACTGTGCAGTCCAGCTGGAGTCGAGCAGAGCAGGCGAGGCCACTGCAGAGCCACCTCCCCCCACCGCCTCTCCTGGGTCCATCCTCTGACCCCAGCTCACCTCTGCTCACTGCCTCTCCTGGGTCCATCCTCAAACCCGGCTCACCTCTCTCACCGCCTCTCCTGGGTCCATCCTCTGACCCCAGCTCACCTCTGCTCACTGCCTCTCCTGGGTCCATCCTCCAAACCCGGCTCACCTCTCTCACCGCCTCTCCTGGGTCCACCCTCCAAACCCGGCTCACCTCTGCTCACCGCCTCTCCTGGGTCCACCCTCCAAACCCGGCTCACCTCTCCCCACCGCCTCTCCTGGGTCCACCCTCCAAACCCGGCTCACCTCTCTCACCGCCTCTCCTGGGTCCACCCTCCAAACCCGGCTCACCTCTCTCACCGCCTCTCCTGGGTCCATCCTCCAAACCCGGCTCACCTCTCTCACCGCCTCTCCTGGGTCCATCCTCCAAACCCGGCTCACCTCTCTCACCGCCTCTCCTGGGTCCATCCTCCAAACCCGGCTCACCTCTCTCACCGCCTCTCCTGGGTCCATCCTCCAAACCCGGCTCACCTCTCTCACCGCCTCTCCTGGGTCCATCCTCCAAACCCGGCTCACCTCTCTCACCGCCTCTCCTGGGTCCATCCTCCAAACCCGGCTCACCTCTCTCACCGCCTCTCCTGGGTCCATCCTCCAAACCCGGCTCACCTCTCTCACCGCCTCTCCTGGGTCCATCCTCCAAACCCGGCTCACCTCTCTCACCGCCTCTCCTGGGTCCATCCTCCAAACCCGGCTCACCTCTCTCACCGCCTCTCCTGGGTCCATCCTCCAAACCCGGCTCACCTCTCTCACCGCCTCTCCTGGGTCCACCCTCCAAACCCGGCTCACCTCTGCTCACCGCCTCTCCTGGGTCCACCCTCCAAACCCGGCTCACCTCTGCTCACCGCCTCTCCTGGGTCCACCCTCCAAACCCGGCTCACCTCTCTCACCGCCTCTCCTGGGTCCACCCTCCAAACCCGGCTCACCTCTCTCACCGCCTCTCCTGGGTCCATCCTCCAAACCCGGCTCACCTCTCTCACCGCCTCTCCTGGGTCCACCCTCCAAACCCGGCTCACCTCTCTCACCGCCTCTCCTGGGTCCATCCTCCAAACCCGGCTCACCTCTCTCACCGCCTCTCCTGGGTCCATCCTCAAACCCGGCTCACCTCTGCTCACCGCCTCTCCTGGGTCCATCCTCCGACCCCAGCTCACCTTTACTGTATCCTCTCCTCCCCCAAGTCTTGGGCTTCCACCAGCTCTCTCGCTCAGACCATCCCAACACCCAGCCGTCCGTGGCACGGCTGCCCTTCCTCAGAAAGGCCGAGCCCTCTGCACTCGGCAGCCTGGCCCTTCTTGTGAGCTTTCCAGAGGTGGTGCTACACCCAGACTCCTGTAGCCAGATCTCCAGTTCCTGTCCTTGCTTTCAAAACCTGGCAGCCTGGGGCAAGAGAGCACTTCCGATCCTCCTGGCCAAAGTCCTTCCATACACTCATCCTCCTCAGACTGGACCCGCCCCTTGCCTATGGAAGAAGAAATCTAAGGAACCAGGAGGGCTTCCCAGGTGGCATTAGTGGTTAAGAACCTGCCTGCCAACGCAGGAGACGTGAGAATTCAATCCCTAGGTAGGGAAGATCCCCTGAAGGAGGAAGCAGGAAATGGCAGCCCACTCTAGTATTCTAGCCTGGAGAATCCCATGGACAGAGGAGCCTGGTAGGCTACAGTCCACACCGTCACAAAGGGTCGACACAGCTGAGCACGCACTCACAGAAACAGGAATCCTTGCAGCCGTGCTTCTAGGGCCAAATAGCTCCTGGGGCTGGCAGGGCAGGCCCTCTGACGAGTGAGTGCCAGGTGCTGTGGGGCAGCGCTGTGCTCTCTGTTGCTGCCCCACCCCCTGCTCCCTGCTGCGCCCGCCCGCCCCAGCCAGCGCTAACCACTGCACCACACCTGTGTACCGCAAGCAGCTGCTGAAGGCGGCTTCCTGCAAGACACGGTTCAGCTCAGAGCCAAGGGTCATGGAGCACTTTGGAGTCTCTTGAAAGCTTAGCACGCTGTCTCCAGAAAAGTGCCCACGTGTGCGTGAGTGTGCACACACACAGGAGGTCTGCATACCATTGCAGGGGTTGGGGAAACCCTTATCCACGTGCCCCTGGCCCCCCAGGTCCCAGGTTAAGGACCTCTGCCGAAATGCGTCACAGCGAGAGAGAGGAGACAAGGGGCATCCCAGAGAGGAGGCAGCTGCGAGCTTGGCTGGGGCACCGGCTCGGCACACGATTTCAGCATGCTGCTGCCCCCTTGGGCCCCAGCCTAGCCGGGACGGCAGCCAGGCAGCTGGACAAGGGTGTCCTTAGGTCTCTTTCCAGCTCTGCGGCTGTGGGGCTGGATGGCACCTTTGCTTCTACACCCCAAGGTCAGGCAAGGCTGCTGCTGTTCTCGTTGGGTCACTAAAGTTGTGTTCAGCTCTTTTGTGAACTCATAGATTACAGCCAACCATGCTCCTCTGTCCATGGGATTTCCCAGACAAGAGCACTGGACTGGGTTGCCATTTCCTCCTCCAGGGATTTTCCCAACCTAGGGATCGAACCTGCGTCTCTAACACCACAGGCGTATTCTTTACCACTGAGCCATCTGGGAAGCCCCAGGCAAGGGGAAGGGGCTCCAAATCTCTTTCAGCAGTGCATCCTGGGGAAGGGAAAGGGAGGGGACCAACTGCAAGTTCCCCTTTAACAGGAGTGAGAAATCTGCCGAAGCCTCGGAAAGTGCACCACTTCCTATTTGATTTTGATTTACTTTAAAACAACTTGAACATATTTTCTTCAGTGTACTCTGTGGCAGGATAACCACCAGCCTTTGCAAGAATCTGGATTAGAGCTCTGCTTTGGGATTCTGATGCTGAAGCTGAAACTCCAATACTTTGGCCACCTGATGCAAAGAACTGACTCATTAGAAAAGATCCTGATGCTGAGAATGATTGAAGGTGGGAGGAGAAGGGGACAACAGAGGATGAGATGGTTAGATGGCATCACCGACTCAATGGACATGGGTTTGAGTAAGCTCTGGGAGTTGGTGATGGACAGGGAGGCCGGGTGGGCATACTGCAGTCCATGGGGTCACAAAGAGTCAGACACGACTGAATGACTGAACTGAACTGAACTGGGATTCTGTAGCTGTGTGACCTTAGGCAAATCCCTTTCCTTCTCTGACCTTCAGATTCCTCAGTTGAATCACCGACTGCTGTGAAGGTGAATGAGGGAACAGGGAAGATGGGCTTCGTATGGGCTTCACCCATGATAAAGAAAAGTTCCCAGTAGAAGTCTGAATGGGAGTCCAGGGCTCCAGAGGGACAGTGAGGCTCTGATATGGGAACATGGTACTCAGAGAGGATGATGCTCAGTAGGAGCGTCTATGAGCCAGGGTATTTAGCTGAACTCACTCTTAAAACCAGGGCGCAGTCCAGAGTGCTTTCTGGCAGCTCCCATAGTCAGAGCCTCCCCTTTGAGCCTCTGCATTTATAGAACCTGAACTATAATACACGCCTGAGTTCTGTTCATATTCTGCTGTTACGGGTCATTGTCCACCTGACCCTGACCCAGGGGGACTCTGGACCTTCTCTCCATTCTCCAGGCCAGCTGCTGGAGTCTCATGGTGGAAACACGGCTCCACCCCCCTTACCTCCT
>SJXQ01007837.1:118865-139628 GCA_006408695.1 Aepyceros melampus
GGTCTCAATCTCACTTTCCCTGCAAAGTCTTGAACCACCAGCACTGCACACAGAGGGGATAATGAAGGAACTAATGAAAATGAACTGACAGCGGTGAAACCGGAACTTCCGGCCAGCAATTTTTTGACCTAGGGCTAAGGCATTCATCTTCTCTATTTTTCCTTCCCCTTCCTCCCTTCCTCCCCTCTCCCTCCCATTCCTCCTCCTTCCTTAGCACCTCCCACTCTGCTGGCGGCAGTTCAGGAATTACTCAAGGGAGTTGGAGGCAGGCAGATCGGCATTTTAGTTGTTTTTGTTTACTCATGGCTTCTGCCAACAAATCTTGACTGTGCTGTGAGCAGTTTTCACAGGGAAGCCTGTGAGGGTCCTTCTTGCACGTGCACAGCTTTGGAGTCCAACTTGCTGTTCAGCCACTAAGTCATGCCTCACTCTGCAACCCCACGGACTGCAGCATGCCAGACTTCCCTGTCCTTCTGGGCACAAATTCCAGAATCCCAGCCCTCACCTGTTATGACCGTACTTAATTCCTCTGTGAAGTGGGGTTATTAAAGCTTTTTCTGTGTTTTAAGAAAACACTGTCACTGGCCTGGCACTGATCCTGGTGCGAGAGATCACACACAGCCCTCCCCCAGGGCTGTGCCAGACAGAAAACAAAGGCATCTGTCTAGAGTGGGAAGTGCAGGGCAGTCACGAGCGCAGGGCAAACAGGGTGCTGAAGTCACTGGGGGAAATGAAAGAAACCTGGCATAATGAGCCCTGGCTAAAAGTCCTGACCCTAATCTGGGTAAAACCAGACAACTCTAACTTTTCAAGCTTCAGTTTCTCATCTGAAGACGGGAACACTGAAAGTATCAAGGCTGCGAGAAGTGTGAGAGGCATATTGTGCTAAAACTCTTAGCACAGGTCTGACAACAAGGCAAATCCTCTGTAAAAAGCGATTGTGAGGCCCTACTGCTGCTATTATCTCGGTGTTCGTGGTCTTCCATCCATGAAATCTGAGGGTTGTGCAAGAGGCACTTCAACTTATCCACCCGATTCTAAGATCAATGCTGCTAGGATATTGGCCGAGAGACAAGGTGGGCAAAGGTGTAGCCAGCGGCCACGCGCGCACCTGCTTTGCTCAGGTTTTAGCTGCTTAAGTGTCCTCTCATTGGAGCAGGTGCCTGGCGCAGTGCCCATTCTCAGCGTTGGGCCCGAGGCCCAGAAAGTGCCAGGCTGGCAGAAGGAGGGGACTTGGCACGATGCAGCCACAAGCGCCTAGACTCCAGAGCGCCCGGCTGCGGACGGTCCTGGGCTCGCGCGGTGGAGGGAGGAGGGAGCTCCGCGGACGCCCCGTGCATCACTCACCGACCACTCATCGCGCAGTGCGGAACCCGCTGCCGGTGCCTTGCCCTCGCAGTCACCCGAGATGCCTCCGCAGAGCCCACTGCCCGTCCTCCAGGACTTGGAGGGTCAGGCCCGCCCCTCCCCGCCCCTCGCCTCGCCCCGGCCAATGGCGCAGCCCCATTACCTTTCCGCCCCGCCCCCGGCTCTCCCCGCCCCTCCCCGCCCCTCGCCCAGCTCCGGCCAATGGCGTCATGTCACCTTAACGGACCGCCCAGCCCCCGGCGCACCCGGGAAGGTAGGGGAGGTGCCGAGGGGCCTCGGGGAAGGTTTGGGGCGTCGGCTGTGCGGGGTGTCCCGGGACCACCCCGAGGGCGCCTGGAGGGAGACTCGAGAAGGAAGCAGCCCCGACTGGGCGGGCAGGGTCAAGCACGCGGGCCAAGGCCAGGAACCTGCGGGAACAGACGCTCGGGTTTCCAGCAAAGGTCGCCGCCAGCCCCGCAGTTCCCAGCGTGCCGGTCAGGAGAGGAGGGTATCAGCAGAACCCGAGCGGTGTTAGTTTCTGCTCGAGGGCCACCCGTCTGCAGTTCGGCTGCAAGGCTGGCGTTGCCTCTCAGAGCTTCACCGCCTTTAAGAAACCAGATCCTCAGATAATGAAGAGGAGATAACTTCTCTGCCAGTTACCGCCTGCTGCAGGAGGGTTCATCTGCGTGGGGGCAGAGTGATCGGAAGATCACGGCCTTTTGGGGAACTCGAAGAGTTCAGTAATTCTGGGATGTGGGGGTGGAAGGGATGGAGGAGGGGTTGACGAAAACAATTCCGATTTCTGTTTTATACCACCGTCCCAACCCTGACCTTGGGACTTCCCCTTCCCTCCCCCCAGCATGAATCATTTTACTTTCTTCTCAATCTGTGGTTCCTAATATTTTTAGAGTCATATGGCCAGTTTAGAATGTGATATGGACCTTTTAGAAAATGCAGGTTCCCACATAGGCAAAAATCAGCCCGGGATTTGAGCCTATGAGCCTCTGGACCCCATTTGAGGGAGGCTGTACTAATCCTTCTTTTAGGGCTGCTGGGTATGGGGTAAAGAGATTGGGCTCGACCATCGACTTCCTGCATAACTTTGCCCTGTTGCAATGGCTCTGGGCTTCAGTTCCCCCATCTGTAAAAATGAGGGAGCTAAAGATGACCAGGCCAAGGATCTTTCAGCTCTGTCTTTGCACGATTTCATGAAGAGGAGCCCATCCTCTGCCAATGCAGGACACCCCTGTGGTCAGGGACCTCTGTTCCTGCAGAGCCCAAAGGTCTGATCCCCAAAGCTGAGGACAATAATTGGGTGCTTCAGAAGTAGTTAAAAAAAATTTTTTTTTTCAGAGTAAGTAAAATTCAACGTAGCCCTCAACCTCTGAGCATTCATTCATGCCCAATAGGATAAGTGGACAGAGCACCTAGGTAAAACACAATTTCCCTGGGGCTTTCCAGCACTTGAGATCAGCTGATCGGCTGATCAAGCTGATGCTATCGTCAGGGCCAGGACTAGCCTGGGGTGATGACTGGCCTTAAGGAACAGCTTGATGTGTCCCTCACTCCTACTGTGCACCAGGCACTCTGTAGGTGCTTTACTGTAGGGATCGCACCCAATTCCCGCAACCTCCCGGGAATGGTTGTGACTAACCCCATTTTACGTAGAGCACAAGTGTTCATCCTCAAGGAGCTTCAGAAGGAGAATCACCTTTTCCCTCAGTGTTCAGCGGCACCGTATCTGGCCCCCAGGCTGCTCATGGTGGGCATTGTGTAGACTCTTAGGTGCCAACCCAGCACCCACTCTCTGCTTTGGAAAAAAGAAAGAGGAGAAGAAAGAAAAGAAAGGAAAATTGATGCAGCCACTATGGAGAACAGTAAGGAGGTTTGTCAAAAAACTAAAAATAGAGTTGCCATGTGATCCAGCAGTCCCACTCCTTGGCTTATCAGAAAGATACACGGACCCCAGTGTTCATAGCAGCACCACTTACAATAGCCAAGACATGGAGACAACTTGAACATCCATTGACAGACGGGCAAAGAAGATGTGGTAAACACATACAAGGAATATTGGTCATAAAAAAGAACGAAATTCTGCCATTTGCAGTTACACAGGTGGACCTAGAGAGTCTCATACTAAAAGTCAGAAAGAGAAAGGCCGATGTCCTGTGATCTCACTTATATATAGAAGCTAAACCAATGAATGTATCTGCTGAACAGAAAAAGATCCACAGACACAGAGAGCAGGCTTGTGGTTGCCAAAGGGGAGGGGCATAGAGGAGGGATGGACTGGGAGCTTGGGATTAGCAGCTACACAACTATTATATAATGGATAAACAACAAGGACCTGCTGTATGGCACAGAGAACTGTGTTCAATATTCTGTGATAAGAATAAGAACAAGGGATATAACTGAATCACGTTGCTATAAACCAGAAACTGACACAACGTCGTGAATCAATAGTACTTCAAAAAAAAAAAAAAAAGAGTTGAGAGGGAGACAGAGAGGGAGACAGCAGGAGCGAGCAGCTGTTTGGAGCAGCGACGTGCCGCTCCCTAGTAATGCATCGTGGCAACCTGTGTTTTTCATACTGTGCTTGCAGCTCAACAGTGTGCCATGAGTTCAGGTAGCAGGTGATTTGACTGGTATTTTAAAAATAGAAAGTTGCGTCTTAGAAAATTTTCTTTACCTTGTGATTCATTTAGGTGTATTAGGCTGTTATATAAAATATGTGTCTCACTGTGGGCCTCAGTCAAAAAAAGGTTGAAAGTTACTGTCTAAGTCAGTCTCGACAGACTCTTACATAGTTTTCTCAGCTGCCTTTGAAGCTCTAAGTGGTCATGTGACCCTCTTTTGGGCTAAGAGAGAGGGAAAACTCCGCTGGAGGGTGAAGACAACTTTTGCTTCGCTGATAGAAGGAACAGATAGGTTCCCCTTCTCCCTACCCTTCTGTCTCTAAGGTGGATAATGTGCAATGTCTGGAGCACTGGCAACCATTTGGAGGGTGTGACACAACATGTCCACATACTAAAGCTGGTGGAGCAAAGAGGAAAGGAGTCGCTGCCGCTGCTGCTGCTGCTGAGTCGCTCAGTCGTGTCTGACTCTGTGCGACCCCATAGACGGCAGCCCACCAGGCTCCCCCGTCCCTGGGATTCTCCAGGCAAGAACACCAGAGTGGGCTGCCATCTCCTTCTCCAATGCATGAAAGTGAGAAGTAAAAGTGAAGTCGCTCAGTCGTGTCCGACTCCTAGCGACCCCATGGACTGCAGCCCACCAGGCTTCTCTGTCCATGGGATTTTCCAGGCAAGAGTACTGGACTGGGGATCCACATACTAAAGCTGGTGGAGCAAAGAGGAAAGGAGTCGCTGCCGCTGCTGCTGCTGCTGAGTCGCTCAGTCGTGTCTGACTCTGTGCGACCCCATAGACGGCAGCCCACCAGGCTCCCCCGTCCCTGGGATTCTCCAGGCAAGAACACCAGAGTGGGCTGCCATCTCCTTCTCCAATGCATGAAAGTGAGAAGTAAAAGTGAAGTCGCTCAGTCGTGTCCGACTCCTAGCGACCCCATGGACTGCAGCCCACCAGGCTTCTCTGTCCATGGGATTTTCCAGGCAAGAGTACTGGACTGGGGTGCCATTGCCTTCTCCGGCTACTTAACTAAATGGACCTTTTTTCAGCCCAGTTACTAGACTGGGATGAGACTGCTGCTGCGGCTGCTAAGAAAGGAGTCTGGGCCTTTAGTAATTTTGTGGAGTTGCTGCACAATGCCTTCACTGCCTTCTCTAGACTTCCAGGCAGATTATTTTCTTTCTGAGCCACCAGGAAAGGCCCCCAAATAAACTACTATTTGTTTAAGCCCCAGGTTGGTAAGTTTTTTCTGCAAAGGGCCAGATATTCAATATTTTAGGCTTTGTGGGCTAAGTGATCTCTGTCACAACTACTTAATTCTGCTGTTGTGGTTTGGAAGTATCCATAGATAGCAGGCAAATCAAAGGACATTGGTGAATTTCCAATAAAACTATTAACAAAACAGGTGGCAGGCCACGTGTGACCCCTGGGCTCTAGTTTGCTAGTTTTCCCTGGATAACCTGCCCTTTTTATTGCCTCTCCGACCTCATCTCCTCCCACTTCCCTTCCCTCTCTCTGTTCTTCCCACATACCAGGCCCACTCCCACCTCCTGGATTTTGCCCTTGCTGTTCCCCCAGCCTGGAAGGCTCTTCTCCCAGATATCTGCAGGACTCGCTCCTTCACCTGCTTCAGGTTTTACACACAAACTGCTCTTCTCTGCAGTCTTCCCTTGCCCACTATCTGAAAGGCCAGTCCCTGGCCCAAACATACTACTCTCTTGCAGGCTGTGTATTTCATTTCTTTATCACGAGATCCTTGAGAGAGGGAGATTTTTATCTGTTTCCTTAGATACTAACTCTCTCTGGAATGTGAAGGTGTTTGATCAACATTTGGTGTAGGACTGATTTTTTTTTTTTCCTGCCTGTCAAATTCAGGTAAGAAAACAGACATGAGGAGGCTCATTACCCCATCCAAGGGGACAAAGTGCGTAAAGTCACAGAGTCTGGGTTTACCTCCTAATTGTCCTGATGGTCGTATTTGTGCCACCAGGAAAGGAGAATAGGATGATACCTGCCTCTATCGGGGGCTTCCCTGATGGCTCAGCGGGTAAGGAAACGGAGCGACTCAGCACGTGCCTCTGTCGGAAGATTGGGGCTCAGGGAAGCAGGGGCCACAGAATTTTCTGAAAGACTTCATCCCCCAGGGGATTGTCCCAATAAAGGAGACCTTTGGGAGTCAATAAGGAAACGGCATTGTCCTGTTTTCTGGGGCAGTCTCGTTTTGTATAGCATTCCTGCTTCAGAAAATCATGAAAAAAAAAATCTTTATTTTGTGAACAGTCCAGACTGACTCGTGAGATCCATAAAAGGCTGGAGGGAAGCGTGCATGACCCCGTAGCTTCCGCCAAGAAGGAGCCGCAGAGAATAGACACATGTTGGCTTGTAAGTGTGGAAACAGAAAGGAGCCCAAGTCTGATCACACGCATGTGCTTTCTCGCATCAGACAAGGCTGCTCCTGGGGCGGTGCACTCTGCTGGGCTTTCCTGAAGCTTCTTGGCACCATTCCAAGAAGGTGGAGAAATTACCTGGTGTTTTGAGAGGCAAGTCATGAAAATGCCTGGGTATAATCACATGCTGTTAAGGTTCAATTTAGATTTCTCTGAGTCTTGAAAGAAAATAGACACATATTTTAACATAAATAATATTAACAACGAAGATGATTTTCAAGGCCATTCTTTTAAAACAGGAAAGTGGAGTTTGAATTAAAATTACCAGGTAATTTCCTAAGGCTTTTTGTGGGTGACTCTGTATGATTTTCCCCTTTTACGTTCTCTGACAGAAGATTCTGAACAAGTGAGTTTTTAAAGCAAGTTTTCAAAAATTCTGCAGATTTTGAATGTATATCTTTGGAAAACAACTGGATGACTGTACTTGATTGAGATCGGTAAGATCTAGTTTGGAGTCGATTTTCTTTCCTTTAATGGGTTCTGTTTTACTGAGCCCTTTAGCGGAAGATCCCACTTACAGAATGCTTCTTGTCCTGTTCAGTTTGGCAGGATCCTTGAGCAGCAAGGTCACCCCACTGTGTGATCTTAAAGGGCAGCAGGGTTTGCCAGTTTTCAGACAATGTCTGAAGTAATTTGCACACCATCTACGTTTCTTTCCTGTATGATTTCATTAACTCCATTTGTTAGCATATACATAATAACTTCAGGTTAATATATGGAACTCTGCAACCCGTTCCAGAGGCAGGCTGAGAATGAGAATTTATTCTACAGATGGACATAAATTTCAATGATGTTTGCCATATAAGAGCCTTCTCCTTAAATGGGCACACATACTTAACACATTATTTGTCCTTTAAGCTATGCTTTGGAGAAATATCCCCTGCTGCAGACCTAATAAGTGCGAGGCACTGGGATTCTCAGGAGGATGAGAGTTTGCTTTAAAAGGTGATAATTAATTGCTAAAGATTGCTGCTGAAATTTCCTTTGGGGAAAAATAACTGCTTAGCTCTAGCCCTTTCTCCACTTGGCCCCAAGAAGAGGATGTAAGTATACCCAGATTGCTTGAAAAACACATGTGAGGACAAGGATGGCAGGAACATCTCCAGGCAGAGAGCATGCACAGGCCTGGTTGGTTGATCAGGTAAGATCTTTCTCTTCACACTCTCCTCCCTATCTTCCTGACACTGGACATACAGACTTGTTTTTGTTTTTTTTTTTTTTGGTTCATCCAACACGACAAATCAGAAAGTTAGGGAAGGGACATCTCTCCACGTCCTTGGATTCTCCCTGCCTTCCCATGCCTCCCCCAGACCTGTGTCACCGCCCCACTCACCCACATCTCATATGTTCTTCCACCATCTATGTGGCTGTGCCTCTGGCGGATGCTAACAATATGGGGTTGCTAGAAAGTTGATTGTTATGAATGGATATTGTAATAATCAGGAGTTAATAAGATCTTAACAATAGGATGAAAATAACTCACAATGCAAAACTCCTGGACAAACTGCATTTTCATTGTAACCATAATTTTAATAATAGAAAATGACTTGAAATTGTTTAATATTTTGATTCATTTAACAAAAAGCAAGACTGTTTACTGAATACAATGGCTGGACTTGAAGGAGTATAAGGGCAGGAGGATTTATGGGGCAGTGCGTTTCAAGGGAGAACATCTTAATTAAGGATTTCCCTCCACAGAGAGTCTGTGTTGCTTGGGAGCCAGAATCTCTATGAATCACAAAATGCTGACCGATACTCAAGGCTGAGAACTAAGGAGTGTCAGGACCTTCCCTCAAGCCAGGATATTAAGTAGCCAAAGGAAGCAGCTATCTTCCAGATGAGAAATAAAGCATTTGACAAACAAGGGCCGTTTGTCCAGCTCCTGGGCTGTGAATTTCAAAACGATCCTCCTCAGGCACTCTGGGGAGATTCCCCGGCATAGAGAATGTGGCCGCTACTGTGCCTGCAGGGAAGAGTGGGCTCCTCTACCTTGTCTTCTAAGCACGCAGCTTCCCGAGGAATGGAAAACATCCCCAGCGGGAAAGGGGCAAGTTGGCCAGACTTGACCTGTTAACCCTGGTTTAAAAAGATGTTTCAGCTGAATTGACCTTACCTCTGAACTTGCTATCAAAGCCACCTCTGTTTCGCCCCTGGTGTGACAGAAGCTGCCCACTCCCAAGCTTCCTTCTCAAACTCTGTAAACTAAGGCCCTGACTGTTTAAGAAAGGGTGTGTGCGCGCGTGCGTGTGCGTGTGCGTGTGTGTGTGTGTTAGTTGCTCAGTCCTATCGACTCTTTGCGACCCCATGGACGGTAGCCCCCAGGCGCCTCTGTCCATGGGATTTCCGAGGCAAGAATACTGGAGTGGGTTGCCATTCCCTTCTCCAGAGGATCTTCCCGACCCAGGGATTGAACCCAGGTCTCCTGCACTGCAGGCGGATTCTGTACCATTTGAGTCCCCAGGGAAGCCCTTTAGAAAGGGCAACACTGTATAATTACTAAACTTCTTAAATTGTGTGTCCATTGGAAACTGTTTCTTTTTTTCACTTTGAAAACTCTCCCTCATTGTAATAATTAAGATGTCAACCTTACACCTGGGGCAGAATTAGAATGACTGGTATAATAGAGTTCTCAAGAGAAACACAAGGAGGAAATATATATTATATTGTATATCCTATTGTGATAGGTGGATAGAGATTGATTTATTGAAATTAGCTCATCTGACAATTCCAATAAATAATTCCTGGGGGCTGACAGGTCCAAAATCTTTTGTGCAGGCCAACTGGCTAGAGATTCAGGTAACTGCTGATGTAGCAGTCTTGAGTCTAAAGTCTGCAGACCGGCAGTCTGGAAACAGCCAGGATGTTCACACTGTAGTCTTGAAGCAGAGTTGTTTCTTCCTCAGGAAACCTCAGTCACTGCTCTTCAGGTATCCTCAAGGCCTCAAGACCGGCTGTGTGTGTGTGGGGGGGGCTCTATGTGTGTGTGTGTGTGTGTGTGTGGCTCTCTGTGTGTGTGTGTGTGTGTCGCTCGGTCGTGTCTGACTCCTTGCAACTCCATGTTCTGTAGCCCTCCAGGCTCCTCTGTCCATGGAATTCTCTAGGCAGAATACTGCAGTGGGTAGCCATTCCCTTCTCCAGGGCATCTTCCTGACCCAGGGACTAAACCCTGGTCTCCTGCACTGCGGGCAGATTCTTTATCACCTGAGCTACCAGGGAAGCCTCAAGATTGAATGAGATCCAACCACATAGAGGGAAATACGCTTTACTCAAAGTCCACTGATGTAAATGTTAATCACATCTTTAAAAAAAGTACCCTCACAGCAGCATCTAGACTTGCGTTTGATCAGACGGCTGGGCGCCATGGCTTGGCCAAGTGCACACAGAAAATGAATCACGCCCCTCTCGGAACAGGCTCCGTGGCTAGGTGCGGCCTGATGCTCGGAATTTCAAGACACTCTGGATTATGGCAGTGCCTCCTTCCCCAGGGATTCCCCGTTTTAATGTGCCTCTATAATCTGGGGCAATTCTTGAGGAACTTTTGCCTCTCCATTGGCCTACTGAGTATAACTGAGGAGTTGGCTAGATAGAAAGTATTTTCTCATTTGTGGCCTGTGCCATCTCTCTTGCCCCTTCTCACGCAGAGGCAGTCACAGATGACCTGTAAATGAACGGTATGGCTGTGTTCTGGTGAAACTTTATTTGCCAAAACAGGATGAGGGCCCAAGTTGGCCCATGAGTAAAGAGAGAGGTGGGGTTGATACAGGACATTTTCTTTATGCAAAACCTAGCAAAGGGTGTGGGTAAGTTACACTCTAGCAAGGGACGCTTTCATCTGTAAGGAAGAAAAACCTAAACAAAGGGTATTTTATTATCTTACATGGTAAAAAGCCCCAGAAATGGGGGGTTCCATTGTTGTTTAAGTGAGAGTCTCAGAGACCTTTTCAAGGACCCAGGTTCTTTCCATCTCTGCACTCATCCTCACACTTTTAGTTCCCCCTTACACTTGGAAACGGTTCTTATGTTTCTCAGCAGTCATGACTACACTGAGTGGAAGGAGAGGAAGGGTGTGATCGAGTGAGGCTTATGTTAATAGCAGGGAAACCTTTTTAGAAGGCATTGGGCCACCCGGACACCTCTCACTTCTTGTTGTCCAGGAGTGGGATATGGATGCCCTGCAGAGGACGGGCCCAGGTGACTGGACCCAAGTGACCCAGCATATGACTGGCAGAGGAGAGGAAGGTAGATCAGCCACGAAAATTCGGGCTCTACCAGCAAGCGAGGGATCAGCAGTGTCCCTGGAAAGAAACGCATCCACGCCTGCGGTAACTGCAGAGTCAGGGCAGACAGGAGAGCCGATTGTGGGGGAAAGTCACTGCACTGGGGTGAGTGAACTGGGTCAACAGCTGGAGAGAAGTTGAGAGCAGTGTCCACTGTGGAGCACCAGGGAGCTGGGGAGGAAGCTCTCAGCAACGGGGAGAGGACCCTGGCTAGAGGAAAGTGGCCTGGCTGTGAGCACAGGGAGCTGCCCAAACCTGAGAAATGGAAAGAGCGGCCGTGGGGTCCTGAGGCCTGAAAGACTCCCACCAGCAGCTGGGGGTCTTTGGTCATGGGCTCAGGGCTCAAGGGGGCGAGAGGCCTTTGGGAGGCGGTGCTGGCTGGCCTCTCCGCTAACCGTTTCTATAAACCCTGGAGACTGGAACACAGCAAGTTCAGTTCAGTTGCTCAGTCGTGTCTGACTCTACGACCCCATGGACTGCAGCACGCCAGGCCTCCCTGTCCATCACCAACTCCTGGAGCTTACTCAAACTCATGTCTATAGAGTCGGTGATGCCATCCAACCATCCCATCCTCTGTCCTCCCCTTCTCCTCCTGCCTTCAATCTTCCCCAGCATCAGGATCTTTTCCAGTGAGTCAGTTCTTCACATCAGGTGGTTAAAGTATGGGAGTTTCAGCTTCAGCATCAGTCCTTCCAATGAATATTCAGGACTGATTTCCTTTAGGATGGACTGGTTGGATCTCCTTGCAGTCCAAGGGACTCTCAAGAGTCTTCTCCAACACCACAGCTCAAAAGCATCAATTCGTTGGCACTCAGCTTTCTTTATAGTCCAACTCTCACATCCATACATGACTACTGGAAGAACCATAGCTTGACTAGATGGACCTTTTTTGGCAAAGTAATGTCTCTGCTTTTTAATATGCTGTCTAGGTTGGTCATAACTTTTCTTCCAAGAATCAAGAATCTTTTAGTTTCATGGCTGCAGTCACCATCTGCAGTGATTTTGGAGCCCAAAAGATAGTCTATCACTGTTTCCATTGTTTCCCCATCTATTTGCCATCAAGTGATGGGACCAGATGCCATGATCTTAGTTTTCTGAATGTTGAGTTTTAAGCCAAATTTTTCACTCTCCTCTTTCACTTTCATCAAGAGGGTCTTTAGTTCTTCACTTTCTACCATAAGGGTGGTGTATCTGTGTATCTGAGGTTACTGATATTTCTCCCGGTAATCTTGATTCCAGCTTGTGCTTCATCCAGCCCAGCATTTCTCATGATGTACTCTGCTGCTGCTAAGTCATGTCAGTCGTGTCCAACTCTGTGTGACGCCATAGATGGCAGCCCACCAGGCTCCCATCCCTGGGATTTTCCAGGCAAGAATACTGGAGTGGGTTGCCATTTTCTTCTCCAGTACATGAAAATGAAAAGTGAAAGTGAAGTCCCTTAGTTGTGTCCGACTCTTTGCGACCCCGTGGACTGTAGTCTACCAGGCTCCTACGTTCATGGGATTTCCCAGGCAAGAGTACGAGAGTGGGTTGTCATTGCCTTCTCCGAAGGTACTCTGCATACAAGTTAAATAAGCAGAGTGACAATGTACAGCCTTGATGTTCTCCTTTCCCAGTTTGGAACCAGTCTGTTGTTCCATGTCCAGTTCTAACTGTTGCTTCTTGACCTGCATACAGATTTCTCAGGAGGCAGGTCAGGTGGTCTGTTATTCCCATCTCTTTAAGAATTTTCCAGTTTGTTGTGATCCACACAAAGGCTTTGACATAGTCAATAAAGCAGAAGTAGATGTTTTTCTGGACTCTCTTGCTTTTTGGATGATCCAGCGGATGTTGGCAATTTGATCTCTGGTTCTTCTCCCTTTTTTAAATCCAGCTTGAACATCTGGAAGTTATAGTCCACTTACTGTTGAAGCCTGGCTTAGAGAATTTTGGGCATTACTTTGCTAGCATGTGAGATGAATGCAATTGTGCGGTAGTTTGAGCATTCTTTGGGAACACAGCAAGCAGGAGCAGAAAGAGACCTGGGCCTCTGGAAGGAAACCAGAGTGTAGCCTGGGGATTGATGCGTCTAAGTGTCAGAGAGCTGTTTACTTAGCTACTGCTTACTTACCTACTGCTTGGGGCAGGGAAGACCCTGCTGAGGCTGCAATTCTGTTCTGAGCTTGGAGGCAGGCCATGTGGGAGGGCTTGGCACAGCTCCCAGGCTCTGCTCAGGCCAATCAGCCACCAGGGAAAATCTGAAAGGTGCCAGGCCTCTGGCAGAGTGAGCAACTCGGCACTGATTGCGCCTCGAGCAGGAGTCCTGCCTTGCTCAGGCTGTGTGCATTGAGGTGGGAGGGTTTAGTGCTCAGAATAGAAACTGCTCCCGGCCATGCAAACACAGGTGGAAACTGCTGTGAACACAGTCAAGGCCTCCGTGGGGGGTTGGTCTTCTGCCTCTTCCCACCCAAACTCCCTAAACTTTCCTTATCCCTCCCTGTTCCTTTCCTCCTCTCAATCCACCCAGCAGAAAAATGAGTCTCAGAGGAGTTAGATGGAAAGGACGTTAGGGTTTTCTGGATGACACCCTTCTCATTCAAAACACCGGGGAGACAGGCCCAGAGGATGGGGCAGGGGCAAGGTCATGGGCGGATGAGGTCTGTGGCCAGTCTAAGACTTCGTTCCGATGGCTTGAAGAATCTCAGCTCTGGAGCCTGCGGTGAATACAGGCTCTGCTGCTCTTTAGCCGTGGGCCCGTGTTTCTGTTCAGTCACGCAGCTATGCCCGACTCTTTGCGACCCTGTGGACTGAAGCACACCAGGCTTCCCTGTCCTTCAGCACCTCCTGAGCCAGTGTGCAAGTCACTAAATTCTCCGCGCTTTGATTTCCCATTTGTAATGTGTAATTGGGAGAAGGCAATGGCACCCCACTCCATACTCTTGCCTGGAAAATCCCATGGATGGAGGAGCCTGGTAAGCTTCAGTCCATGGGGTCGCTAAGTCGGACCTGACTGAGCGACTTCACTTTCACCTTTCACTTTCATGCATTGGAGAAGGAAATGGCAACCCACTCCAGTGTTCTTGCCTGGAGAACCCCAGGGACGGGGGAGCCTGGTGGGCTGCCATCTATGGGGTCGCACAGAGTCGGACACGACTGAAGTGACTTAGCGACTAGCGAATGTGTAATTGTGAAGACCCTGCCTCGTAGGCTTCAAGAACTAGAGGACCTGCAGAGCCTTGAACGCCCTGCACACACTCAGGCCTCATTTCTACCCATTGTTGTTGCCTTGTTGTTGGCAGGGCTCTTTGCCTTGAGCTCTTTCTGCTGGATGAAACCTTCTTTGTCGTGTACGGAGAACCTGTCTCCTGGCTTCCGATCCGCGCTTCTCTCGTCCCAGAAGAGACGACGATGTGCCTGGTGATGTGCTAGCGCTTTTGAAGCTCAGCAGGAGTCTGCCTTCCTGGGTCTCCCTCTGGATTCATCTCTCACGGAGTACTGTCTGCAGTTTTGTTATAATGCTCATATCTGCCTCGTATCAGCCGCACTTCCAGCTATGGGATGGGACAGTAAGCCGGACTCATCCCTTTAGCCAGCACTTCGCATGGTGGGTAGCCCGCTAGGAGGGGCTTAATGGACATTCATTCCTGAGATGGCCTCTCATCCCTAGAAACCTGGTCTCTAAGTTTATGCTGGTGCTGCTGGCCACAAAGAAACATGCAGTTCACACTGAGAAGGGGAACCCAAGACCTGGGACCTGCTAACATCTCACTGGGTCTCCTGGAAAGTGAAGTGATAGTGGGCTTGTGGCAGCCTCAGCCCCATTTGGGCGGCATGCAGCCTCAGTCAGAGGCAGTTGTTTAGGGACAAATGAATCATCACAGGCACTGCCTATTTACTTTACTTGTCATCTTCTCTTTAAAGGGGAATTTGATTTCAGACCCACAAAGGCTTTCAGTTCCGTGCGTTGGTAAACATTCCATTGGATGGGCTCTCGCACCTGCCTCAGTACATGTCAGAGCATGTCCGCAGTTCTGACACTCCCACTGCCCCAGATCTCCATTCTCTATCTTCAGAGACTCTACGAATTTCCCAGAAGATCTAGCTTTTAAAGAAACAAACAAACCACGTAGCCTGTCTTTAGACTCAGTACTGGGTTTTCCTTGCACCTGCTTTGAAGTCTGGGCAGATACTCCCTGTTAATGTGCCCAGCTGGGCATTGCTGAGGCTTGGAGCTGGGAGAAACTTTACAGATGACCTCATTTCTCAGCAGAGCCCAGTGGGACCATACTCCTGGCTTCCTGGAAGCTTCCTTTCATAAAGGCTGTTTTCACTTTTGTCATAATATGAAACTCACAGCATAATGTTCGCCTTAAATGAAACTTGGCTTCTCAGAAATCTACTTCCCTCTTGTGCAAAGGTCTTTACTGATCAATTCTTTCTTCTTCTCCAGACAATGAGAAAATAACCAGCCAGACAAATCCCACGGGAGCAGCCCTCATCCAGCCACTGGGGACACTACTTCTTTGTCTTCCAAGAATGTTAGGTTTTCCTCCCCTCTCCAAGTGGCCAAACAGCTGGGTCTCCATTGACAGGGCAGCAGCTCAGGTCTCCGGCTGAGCCCAGGGCTTTGAGGGGAAGAGGCAGGCTGGGTGACTGACCAGCTTGCAGAGAGAGGCTGACATTCTGTGCAGGCGGTGGACGGCGCAGGATGTCCCCCCGTTTGGACACACCAAATAGTACATTTCCTTTGAGAGAACAGTAAGGTGTGGAGGGGTAGAACTCTAGAAAAAGAGCTTCAGGTCTGTTCCTGGGACATATATGTCATTGGCAAGGTTTGGACTCCACGCTGAGCTGAAAGGTGTAGGAGCGGCTTTGAGAGGGTAACGCGATGCCTGCAGAAAGAGAGCTACATTTCAGCAAAGCTGACTAGGGAGCCAGCAGAAGATTCCAGAATGGTCACAGGCACTCATGTTCTAAAGAGGAGCGTTCAGAGGCTGGAGGCTGATGCTTGGTAAGTCCCTGCCGGTAACCAGGCACTTTACCTCATTTAAATCCTTATATTTAACTCTCAAGCAGTTCTTAGAGGTAGGTACTCTTAATATTTCCTTTTTCCAAATGGGGAAATGGAGGTTCAGAGGGATTCCTGAGCTCTGCCCACATGGCGGGTGAGAAGCGGAGGTAGGGCTCCAGACGACACTCCGTGCACCCGATGGCCAGCAGCCGCACCCACACGCGCCGCGCCTCCACGGCCGCACCCACACACACCATGCCTCCGTGGCTGCGCCACAAGCAATTAGGAACAAGACTCAGGGACTGGCAGCATAAGGAACTCGGGGGACACTCTCCCTACAAACCGACTATGTAGCTGGGGGAAATTAAAAGTATCAATTATTTAAGATCTCTGGAAATTGTCCTAAGGGCATATAGCAAATGGAGAAATGTTCATTCAAGAAGATCTATTAAATCCTGGCGAGAACAGAGAGGGTGTGTGGCATTTGAACCACGACCCATTGGCTTACTCCCTCTCAGCCCTCTCTCTTGGAAATTACTCCAGGTACCTGTAGTTCACTCTGGGCAAGGATGGCTGATAACACAGAGAAGCCCTCTCCCTCCAGTTCTCACTTTCCATTACAGTTTTCCCTCAAGCGTTTGATAAATCCACTAACCTTTCACGGTAAAATCACTTAACAACTTGGAAATAGAAACTTCTTCAACCTTGTAAAGACATCTACAAAAATCTGAGTCAATATCATACGTGATGGTGAAAGATGCTTTCTCTACGACTGAGGAACAAGATAAAGATGTCTGTTCTTACTCTAGTCGATGTTGCACTGGTGGTGGCAGCTAGGAAAAGCAGGCGAGAGAGAAAAGGCTTCAAAAGACACTTCAAGAAAGAGAAAAGGCAATCCACAGCGGAGGAGGAAATATTGGACATTTCATACCTGATAAAAGTCTATTATCCATAATATATTAAAAGCTCTTTTCTTACAATTCAAAACAAAAGACAAACAGTCCAATTAAAAAAAGGGCAAACCATTTGGATGGGTGTTTCTCAAAGAAGGTATAGAAATGGCCAATAATTATGTGGAAAGTTGCCCCAAGCCATTAGCCATCAAGTAAATGCGTATCAAAACCATAATGAATGAATGACTATAATAAAAAAATCAGACAATAACAAACGTTGGTGAGAATATGGAGAAATCAGAGCCCTCATACACTGCTGATGGTTGGATAAAGTGAGGCAGCCCCTTTGCAAGACAGTTTGGCAGTTTCTCAAGATGTTAAACATTGATTTACCACTTAGCCAAGCAATTCCACAGCCAGGTATATATCAGGGAAATGAAAACACATGCTCACCCTGAAACTTGTACATGAGGATGTTCACAGCAGCTTTCTCATAACAGGCACAAAATGGAACCAACGCAAAAGCCCGTCAAGAGATGAGCGCAAGCTGTGCCTCCACATAAGAGCGTTCGGCCACGGAAGGGGTAGAGGGAAACGTGTCACGATGCGGACGAAGCTCGAGAACACCATGCTAAGTGAATGAAGAGTATCACAAGACCACATGTCATCTGATTCAGTTTGCACGGAATGTCCAGAACAGGAAAACCTAAAATGACGGACGGCAGACTGTGGTTGCTTAGGGGAGGAGTGGAGGAGGGTGGGGGATAATTGCTAACGAGTAACAGACATTTTCTAGGGGTGATGAAAATGTATCATCTTAGGTTGTAGTAAACCCAATTATGAATATAACAAAGAACATTCAATTATACACTCTGGTGAACTGCATGGTACTTGAACTATCTCCATAAAGATATTTTAAAAATTAAAGAATAATCGGATGGGAGAGAGACTAGAATACTAGGTCCCCCCTCCCACCCCACCGACCGCAGAGCATGGCTCCTCATTACTGGGGGTCTGCTTTGACTCTCTGCTGAAGCTGGAGGGTGGTGTCTGCACCCTCTCCAGGCTCAAGCCCTGGAATCTGGAGCTGCGACCTGCATCGGCCTTGCCCTGGAGACAGCCTTGTTGATGTTCTCTCACTGTGAGGCCCCACAGCAACAAGCACTCACACTGACTTGGGTGATATGTCATCTGAAAAAGCACTTTCCCCATCTTTCTTGGAAGACTCTGCACCTATTCTGAGAGAAGTGCTGTTATTCCTACTTAACAGGGGAGCCTGGAACCAGAGAGGTGAAGAGCTTGGCGGAGGTCAGTCGACGTGTTAAGGGCAGATTTAAGAACCGCCCCTCACCCGCCCCCCACCTCAGCCCAGTGCGCCACTTCCAGCAGTTCTGTTCCCCATCTGCCTTCTGCTGGGAAGGTGGGGCAGGCCACCGCAAGGTCAGCCCTGCTAGTCTGTGTCTCTCTGTGAGATGGACATCAGGACATCTTCATAAGGACAGAGGTAGATAAGGGTGCGGTTTCGTGATTTGGACTGAGAATCAGATGGACACAGGGCGATTGCCTGCTTTTGAGTAGGGCGCTACTTTCTTGCCTGGTCCGTTGACAGAGATGAGGGCTCTGGTCTGTTGAATGACCTCACCCAAGCCTGTTTTGGAGGGTGAGGTGGGGTCAGCAAGAAAAGTGTTGAAGAGCTTTGCCTTGTTAACCCAGGTGAGTTCATCATCGCCTGAGCCTCTAGTGCTCCACACCCAGCAGATTCCCTGTACTGACCGCAGGCGCCAGGAAGCCTCAGCGTGCTAGTGTTTACTGCTTGGTCGTGTCTGACTCTTGCAACCCCATGGACTGTAGCCTGCCAGGCTCCTCTGCTCCTGGAAGTCTCCTGGCAAGAACACTGGAGTGGGCAGCCATTCCCCTCTCCAGGGGAACTTGCTGACCCAGGAATCGAATCCAGGTGTCCTGCACTGCACACTGAGTGACCAGGGAAGGCCACCAGGAAACCCAGAGGTTTCAGAATATCACCCGGAAACCCAGTGCCCACCTCACGGACGCCGCCGTAGCAGACGTTCATGAAGCATCTCTTAGTAAACTGAGATGTTTACTAGCGGGGTCTGAAGGCTCTGAGACTGCGCTTCCCAGCGCTTACTGAGACCGGGTCATCGGTCTAGTTCAGCTGATTTGGGCTGAGAAGGGGGCAGGAGCGTCGTGTTCCCTAGAGGCCTGAGCAGTGAGGGTGTCTCTGCCCATCACCTCCGCCCCCGCCCCCCATGACAGGTGGGAACCTGAACTCCTTCCCACTTGGGCTCCCTGGGTGCACAGCAGGCCAGCCTGAGGACCCTGACCCATTATGAATCCAGCACAATTCCTGCCTACACATACTCACGATCCATATTACTCATTCTCCCCGGACAGTGACTCCTGAAGTTCCTCCTTGGTGGCGGCTAAAGAAACAACTCTGCAGCCTCCACCTTTGAGGGCTCATGAGAGTATCCTTTCTCACCTGGTTTTACAGAAGAACTATTCCCCGCCCCCTACCCCAGGAAGGAGTCTACTTGTTTGGGACACTTGCTGCGTTTAGGCCCCACACTGATGCCAACTCCTGCTTGGCTATTTCCGTACATTTATGAAATAACTTGTAGGGAATGTGGAAAAGCGTACAAGAATAAGCACATGTTTCTTACCTAAACCTCAAAGCACGTGCTCTGAGGTTTATTCTGCAGAACCCTAGTGTTTGCTCACACACACGAATGGGGAAGCATTATAATATAATTGCTCATTAATTAAGATTGCTTATGAAGAATAACACGTCTGTTCTGCCTTGCAACCGCCTGCAGGACCACAGAACACGTTTCAGAAATATATATTGCAGTTTCCTTAACGGAATGTTTGAGTCAACTTTATTTGCGCATCCTGGGTTAACTGTCACTTCCGTGGCCCTGTGGTGCAGAGCTGGGCGGTTGCCTGCCCACTCTCCTATCTTCCCTCTTTCCCCTGCTCTTCCTTCTTTCTCTCCCATTTTGAACAAGCATACATTTCTCACCTCTTCTGCTACCAGTCACCAAACAGGCCAGAGCCGAGTCTCCATGCTGTGTGAGTCTGCAAGGCACCACCCGGGTGGCCCCTGCTCACAGTGGGCGCCCTGTCCTGGCCTTCATTCATGGCGAAGATTGTCGGCTCACAGTCTCTTTTAGTTTACATCATCTGCTTGGAATCTTGGGAACCCATGTGGTGGGGATATGGGGGGCCCTCAGTGACGCTTCCGGAATGCGCATCGGTCTCCTGGCCCAGCCCTCCCTGCAGTGAGCACAGAGCTGAATTGTCTCCCTGAGTGCCTCTGTGACTTCTGCTGCGGGGCGCCGGCACGGAGCACGCAGAGAAGCAGAGAACGCTGCTCCCGCCCTGGGGGGTTGCCACCTTGCCTTCCTTACCCGCTTCCCGGCCGGAACACTCTCAGTTGGAGTTCGGGGCCATGGCGGTCGTCAACACCTGCATTTGAGATGCATAAGCTGCCAGAGCACCGCTGGGCCTGCAGAGCTGAGACGTGCCATCAGAGAGGAGATGGGCCAGCCGGTGTGGAGTGTAGGATCCGGTGTCAGGAGCCGAAGAAGCCCCAGGACTTCTGGGCTGATGCCTTGTGAGGTGGGAGTGATGCTCTCCTTCAGGGAAGCACCAGGACTTCTCTGGTCTGGGTCCAGGAGGGAGGAACCTGTGAGGGCTCGAGGCAGCGTGAGCATCATGTGTGCCGCCCTTGTGGTCTCCACAGGCCCTGTCTTGCTGCCCACTGGCCCCAGAGGCCCAGCCGCCCTGAGGATGTCTGGTAACCCCTGAAGAGCTGGCCCATGAAAACTCTGAGCTCCCCCGAGGGGCCCTGGACACCAGGAAATTCCTGGCAGGACCATCTATCTATGCAGACTCCTTGCTGAGCATCCCCCAGCCTGGAAAGAGCCGCTCAGAAGAGGCCGGGGCTCGCGAGGGCAGAGAGGAAGAGTGGGGCCTCGGGGGGCGGGATGATGGGGGTGGTGTCAGAGGTGGTCTCCTCCGGCTCGCTGTCCCCATCGTCCGGGCCTTCGGCCAGGGCCGGGCTGATTCTCACCACGCTGTCCTCAAACTGCACCTGCTTCCTCTTGGCCAGCGAGCCAGCTGGCTCCAGAGGCAGCTCCGTCGGGGTGTCCGGGCGCCGGAGG
>SJXQ01007837.1:140917-158119 GCA_006408695.1 Aepyceros melampus
GTGTGGGAAGCTGGCCCTCATGCTGTTCCTGCCTGTCCTCCCTGCACTGTGCTCAGCCTCCCTCTCAGGGGGACTTGCTGTGTCTGGACCTGCAGTGCCTTCAGCACACCTGGACTCTAGGTTGGATCAGAGCTTCCTTCTATTCCCAGGAGCGGGGACAACCTCCTTTACCACCACCTGCCTCCAGTAAACACACAGGAAGTTGCAAAGCCCTTCGGGTGCAGCCGGCACAGTGTTCACGCCCCTCCTGGCCCCTCACGCAGCCTCCAGGCCAGAGGCCCCTCTGTCTCCTGCTGGGAGCCCCTCCTTGTCCAGAGGAAGGTGTGAGGGTGGCTCTCCGGCCTGGCAGGGCCAGAGCTCCAGTGTATCATACTCTCTAAAGGCAGGAGGTTGTGGCTCACTCTGACCTTGGCAGTGCTGAGTCTGACTCTACTGAAGGCTGCCTGGAGTGGCCCTGAGACGAGGCTCTGCCTTTGAACCTCGTTTCCAAAGGGCTTCCTGGCATTTTAGATGGGTACTGAGGAGGGGTGCAGTTTTCACAGCTAGGGAGGGGAGAGAAGCGTCCCAGCAGAAAAAGTCATCATTGAAACCCAGGAGGTAGAAGCATCCATTTCTGGTTTATGAGGTCAGAAAACTGGGCTGGCTAGCAGGGTGAGTAGAGGGGGATAAGACGAGGGGCTTGAGGGCCTTTGGGGGGTCCCATTTAGTGTGCCTTTCAAACCAGGCTGAGGAGCTTGGACCTGAATGGGTAGGAGCTAAGGGGACAGAAGGGTTTGGATGGAGAAGGGATCATCTCACTCCCTCTGAAAGCTCAGATCACACACAAGAATTGGAGGAAAGGTCAGTTCGCTTTTGTGGGTATAACCTCTGGACATTTACAGGAAAAATGCGTTTCCTGGGACGTTCCTGTCTCTTGATCAGTTCCGCATCCCGACGATCTGTGCCAGGAAAGCGGCAGGGGCCCTTGAGGCAGCAACACTGGAGGCCCGTGAGGGAGTTCAGAGCCTCCTGCTCAGAGCCTACCCTCGGCCGGAGCCTGCCTGCCTCCGGGAGCTCCTACCTGGGATGGTGACGTGCCAGACCAGGACGGGGTGCAGGAAGCAGGCCACCGAGAGCAGCATGTAGGCCAGGAACCGCTGGAAGCAGCCCAGCCAGCGGGCCTTCTCTCCTGCTCTGTAGGCCAGGGACCCTGGCTGACACCTGCGGGGAGGGAGTCCAGGATTGGCAGGAAGTAGGGAGGCGCCTGGAAAAGTCCCCGCCACGTAAAAAGCCCTCAGAGTCTGGGATTGGGTTCCATTATGGCAATGTCCTGGTTGAACTCCTCCCGGGAGGTGAACTCCCCACTGTGGGTTTCACAGTTAGGGGGCCTTGCCTGAGCCTCCCAGAGGGTCTCCAACAGTTTTTCTGGAATGCCGCGCAGCCACAGCTGTCTGGTCTAGTGGGAGGTGGGTAAATGCTCTCAGGAGGCTGCACAGGAGGTGGGAAGGAGCAGGCGCCTCAGGGGCACCTGGGGAAGCCCCCGTGCGGTGGGGAAGGTGTGCAGCACGGCGGGCCCTCGGCTGCGACAGTTGGAGGGCTGTGCATGTACTGGGCACATGGGCGCCCGGGCTGGAATCCAGCCGCACCCCGCTCAGAGGGGCTTTGCCTGTGAGATGGCATCTGCCTAGAGGGGCTTCTCTGTTAACTGGCATGCAAGGACCACACACGGGCCTGGCAGAGGTCTGATGCTGCGCAGGTTTCCTTGAGGATGCTTCCTCCAAGTTGCAAAGTAAGTTAGTGTTTGCGTTTGGATCCTCCTCCTTCACCCTCTGGAGTGGCCTGAAGCTGGACTTTGCACACAGCCCAGGCTTGCTTTGCAGGAATGGTAAGGCTGCGTTACGTGGGACCAGAGCCTTCTGCCACGGTCCATTGGTGCCCCCTGGTGGCCATTGTTTTGCTACAACCCAGGGTGGGAAAGGAGGAAGTCCAGAGAGGGCAGAATGCCCCTTTAGGGGGAGGGCAGCACCCTCCCCTGCCCTGAGAAGCTGCAACGGCCCCTTAGCAGTGGTGCTCCGCAGAAATGGGGGAAGACTTCTGCCTCAGGGCTAGCGCCCCTGAGAGGCAGCCAGTGGCCTTGCAAGATGCCAGGGCAGCTGGATTAGAAGTCTGACTCCATGCTGACCGCCTACGGACACATCTCTGCAGGTTCTGGGAACGTGGTCCAGCACTAGTCCTCGGCCACACCGACGACAGCTTCTGTGAGCCGAGCACGAGTGGGCAGAGGTACAGGCCTCTGCGGCCATGCGGCCTCCCAAGACCCTGCCAGGCCTGCAGCCCTGCCCCACAAACGGGCCTGGAGACCAAGGCCCAGACTGGCCCCTGCGTCCTGGCAGGAGGCGGAGTCTGTGCTCAGTCCCAGCTCTGGTGCTCCAAGCTGGCCTTCTGTGGGGTCTGCCCTGGGGGCTGACTCAGATGGGTGTTTCCGGAGGATGAGGATGACTCTGGGAGTGGAGTCTGGGTGGGGTCAGGCCCTGATGGGTGTGTCAGTCCACTCCCTGGTTGGGGGAAGGGTAAAGGGGACCACTGAGCTCCATGAGCCTGAGCCCAAGTCTGGGCTGGGGCTCACTGCAGGGTTGGGAGAGAACCCATCCCCCGCTGCCCCGGGAGCTGCGTGCTCGTGGATGGAGGCGTCTGGGGTGTTTGGGACTGGGGGTGTCGGGGGAGCTCCAGAGGCCACTTACTGGAAGCAGACGGACAGCAGCTGAGCCACGAAGAAGGCCCCTTCGCTCACGGAGACGGCGGCTCCTGTGAACCTGTGTGCAGACAGGTGAGGGCGGCCAGACACACTCTCCACATTCCCTGGGAGTTTTCTCACAGCACCCTGGCCTCCTGGGCTCTGTGCATAGCTGAACAACTGACCGGGAGTTTCCTGACCGAATCCTGCCATCCAGCCAACAGCCACTAGGAGCTGCCTGGATGCCAGGCCCTGTGCTGGGCTGGGCTGGGCCTTAGCAGTGGGCATGGGGTGGAGGCCGGGGCCCAGAGGGCGGTGAGGCCCAAGGCAGGTGCGACCACCTTGGCCTCACGCTGCTGCTAGGACACTGGCAGGCATATCCATCCACCCAGGGTCACCAGGACTGTGGGTGAGCGAGGCAGCCATTCGGACAGGAGGAAGGCCCGCCCTGCTTCTGGGCTCCAGGACGACAGCGTGCAGTGGCCAGGGACAGGCTCAATGAGACAGGGAGGGCCTTCGGGGCCAGGGAAAGCCACTCTGTCTGGCAGGGGCTCCTGGGCTCGGGAGGCATGTGGGGGAAAATGCCAGGCTCTGGGAGTGCTGGAGTGACTGGGGAGGCTCTCTTGTGCTCTACAGAATGGAGTAACGGCTTGGAGGGGTGGTGACATGGGTGAGTTTGAGAAAGAGTCAGAAGTTCCTGGGGTCTAAACTGGGGATAAGAAATAAGGCAGAGGCCAGAGGATGACAAAGGAGTGTAGGCTGGAGGCTGCGGGATCCACTGAAGATTGTCAGAAGGACCTGCTGGAGGCTGTGGGATATTGAAGATTGTCAGAAGGACCTGCTGGAGGCTGTGGGATATTGAAGATTGTCAGAAGGACCTGCTGGAGGCTGGGATCCACTGAAGATTGTCAGAAGGACCTAGTCTTAAGTGGCTGGAGTGGTAGAGTGGAGATGGACCGCGAGGGTAGAGTGGAGTTGGGAGCTGATGGGTGTGTCCATGTATTAACAGCAAACCAAGGAGGCTGCCCCGAGGAGCAGCCCTGCGGAGGGCTCCTTAGACACAGTGATGCGGGCGGGTGTGGATGGGAGCAGGCGGGGGCGGGGGATGCAGCCTGGGGTGCTGCAGGCAGATTTGTGGTCCCTCAAGATGGCCTGCTGAGGAGCTGGGTTGTCAGAACCAGCAGGAAAAGGACCCCAGGCTCTCCTCACCCCTGCACAGATTTTTTTCCCTCCAGGGTGTGTTTGCAGAGGCAACTGGCAGAAGAGAAGAATGGAGGTTGAGAAACTAAAGGGACGCAGGTGGATGACTCTGGGCCCTGCTGGTCTCGGGCTTGGTGATGCGGGCTGAGCTCCTTACCCCTCTGAGTTCTTCTAATTTGCAAAACAGACTATATAATGTACACTCCTCCTGTAACTCTGACAAAGGTAAAGTACAACATTTAATGTTTAACTCTATATGCTTGGCACGTAGAGGAGCTCAAATAGAAGTCCTTTGAACTGATTCCCGTCTCTCTAAAAAAAAGGGCTTGCTTAATGTTTGCTGAATAAAGAAATGATTGACGAGATGGGTAGATGGATGTGTGGATGCGTCGGTGGAGGAGTGGGAGGGTGAATAGATGGATGGGTAGGTGGAGGAGTGGGAGGGTGAATAGATGGATGGGTAGGTGGAGGAGTGGGAGGGTGAATAGATGGATGCGTTGGTGGAGGAGTGGGAGGGTGAATAGATGGATGCGTAGGTGGAAGGGTGGGTGGGTGGATGGATGGAGGGATGGAATGCTGATTGGTTGGTTTATGGGATGATCTGTCTAAAGTCCTTTCCAAACAGGAGGATATTCCAGAAGCCCCCGCTACTCCTTTCACCTTTGGTACAGAAGGGAGCTTGTGTGGGATGTGGGAGGTGCTGGAGGTGGATCTCTGCGGAAGGATTGGGGTGAGCTGGACGAGAACATACTGGCAGGGAGGGGCCCGTGCACACACACTCACAGCAGGTAGAAAGCCAGGCTTTTGAACTGTCCCCGGAGGAAGGTCTCAGTGCCCACGCCGATCAGCACTAAGGGAGGAAGAGGAGGAGGGAAGTGTGGGCCCGGGGCTCCAGCCAAGGCGCTGCCTTGTGGAGGCTCCTTGGCCATGAGGTGAGCCGTCCTCTGGGCACTGGGAGCCAGGGGATCTCTTCTCCGGGTCGCACAGGGAGCTGTGGCCGGGACGGAGGGCAAGGAAACTTTGGATTGGTCTCTGGGAACTGGAGGGGATTTATGCATAAGCCCAGAGGCCTTTTAATCCAGCCTCTGCAGAGAAGATGCCCGTCCCCTTCCACACTGGTCATGCCGCCACCCCGAGTGCCCCCTGGAACAGCCCACAGACAGGCCCCGAGCCCCGGGCTCCTCGGCTGTCCCCCAGGTGGAGTGGCTCCAGGGGCCTCCACCGCCCTGTAGGCCCGTGGGTGCTGGGTGTCTGGGCCGCGGTGCTTGGCCGTGGGACCCGCCGCCACGCCGCTCCCTCGCCCGGGTCGCTGTTCCTGCTGCTTTCCTGGCCTCGTTTTCGCTTGCTGGCTTGGCGGCGTATCGAACACTCTTGGCTCGCCATGTTGGACCCAGTGCTGGTGAAGCCCCTGGAGTTTTGCTCAGACGCAAGTTGTGGCTCAGCCTCGTCTCGCCTCCTCTCTTTTCTTGGCAGCTGGTGTTTGTGCTCAAGTCCTTGAGCTTCCATTTGTCCAGGGTGAATCCATCTCGGAGCCGGCGCTGTGGACTTGCTGGGTCCAGGCTGTCTCCTCACAGCCGTGGCTCCAGCCCATCCCCTCGAAGAAGGAAGCGCGCCGCAGACAGTGTGCAGGGTCTGGAGACGTCCTTCCCGCCGCAGTGACCCACGGGTCAGATCTCTTTCTGGCCCTGCCTGGTTACAGCCCCTGCATCCTGTGTTACAGCCCAGGCACCCCACATGTCTCTCTGTGGGCTCTGATGGCCCACACTGGTATTTGCCAAATTGTGACTTCACCTCGTCTGCCTGCAGAGAGCGAGGGCTGGGCTGCCGCTCCCAGCTGCCGGTGTGTGGCCTCCATCTCTGCTGCCCTGGGGGCTGCTTCCCTGAGCAGTGACGCCTCTTCCTCTCCCTGGTGGGTCCCCTGTGTAAGCTCCCACGCGTGGGCGGCCTGAGCTCTTGATCCACAGCAGAAACTCTGACTTTTCCCATGCAGGGTTCAGTCTCAGCTGCTGGCCTTTCCACCCCTCCCTTCTTGGTGGGATGCAAAGTCCTTCAGGGAGAAAAGGACAGAGCTCTTCCGTCTAGGAAGGGGATACCAGTGTATCCTTAGGGACTGGGTTCTAGCGTGCCCTGTGCTTGGGGGTCAGGGTGGTGGAGGACACCACACCTCTGTCCTCGTCAAGTTTCAACTGACTTCTGGCTTGTGCCAGGTTAAGAGTCAGGGATCCCCTGAAGCTTCATGCCCCTCTGCAGTGTTCACAGAACCTGCAAAGCACTCGAGGGATCGCATACAATGCTTGTACACTTTCTGGCTCCTCCCAGCAGCCCCCTGACTCAGGGAGTTCTCTCCACCCCCTCCTGCAGGGGTGGAGGAGAGGCTCAGGGACCTTGTGTAGTTCTCCCGAGGACACATCTAGAAAGTAAAGGATTCTAGCTCCAGGCAATGGACCATTTCCTGGTTTCCACTGTGGATGTGTGTGTGTGTGTGTGTTATGCAGTGTGTGTGTGTGTGTGTTATGCAGTGTGTGTGTGTGTTATGCAATGTGTGTGTGTGTGTTTGTTATGCAGTATATGTGTGTGTGTGTTATGTAGTGTGTGTGTGTGTGTGTTATGCAGTGTGTGTGTGTGTGTGTTATGCAGTGTGTGTGTGTGTTATGCAATGTGTGTGTGTGTTTGTTATGCAGTATATGTGTGTGTGTGTTATGTAGTGTGTGTGTGTGTGTGTTATACAGTGTGTGTGTGTTATGCAGTGTGTGTGTGTGTGTGTGTTATGCAGCAAATATTCATGTGTTTAGTTTTCACTATATTTTCTGTCCTGTTTTCAGCATTTGCATTTATTAACTTATTTAAGGGGCTTCCCAAGTGCCTCTGGGTCAGGAAGATCCCCTGGAGAAGAGAATGGCAGCCCACTCCAGGATTCTTGCCTGGAGAATCCCATGGACGGAGGAGCCTGGCGGGCTACAGTCCGTCGGGTCACAAAGAGTCAGACACGACTGAAGCGACTTAGCACACCACACAGCTTGTTTAGTCCTCACAACAGTCTCCTGTGAGAGTGCTGTTACCCTCATTTATGTAAGCGGTGATGGAGGCGTAGAGAGTGTAAGTAAAACCAGCCCATCAGCCAGCCAGTCATGGACGTCTAAGTCAGATCCTGCACTTTGGTTTCACATTTGCCAGTTAACAGTTCTGCTGATCTCACTCTGAGGACTCAGTGACTTAATTAATGCCAAGCACATCACAGGTGCTCAATAAAATCACTAATTTCTGGCATAAGAATACAGCGCAGCCCAGGTAAGGATCCTCCTACAGGGCCGGTGGGAAGGGACCCTCTGCCCGAGGCGATTCTTACGGTTGTTCACCTCTGGAGTGAGGCCAGGCCTGCTTTCACCTCTGTGGTCTTTGAACATTGGCGCTGGCTCCTGGTGGATGACCAGCAGGTGGCAGGAGAGGTTCTTGGGAACTCAGCCCCTTTCCCTAACTTGCACCCCTTTGGCACATGGAGAGCTATTTTGATGTCTTCAAACAGAGCCCAATAGTCAAAGGGGCATTTCAGGAACTCTCTAGAGGCGGTGCTTGTTTGTAACTTAAAAAATGAGAATAACAGGGACTACCCTGATGCCCTAATGGTTAAGATTCTGCATGTCCAGGGCAGGGGGTGTGGGTTTGAGAACTGGTTGGAGAACTAAGGAAGGTCTGCCATGCTGCACGGTGAGGCCAAAGAAGAAAAAGAAGGTTTTAAAAACGAGAATAACAACAGGAAAAAGGGCTGGGATCCCAGCTCTGGGTGGGTGGTTGTGGATAAGCAGTTAAACCATGCGGCTAGAGCCCGCCTCTCAGTGCAGGAGACGTAAGACAGGCAGGTTCCATCCCTGGGCCGGGAAGATCCCCTGGAGGAGGGCACGGCAACCCACCCCAGTGTTCTTGCCTGGAGAATCCCGTGCACAGAGGAGTCTGGTGGGCCAGATCCGTAGGGTCACAAAGAGCCAGACATGACTGAAGAGATTTAGGACACGCGTCCTCACTTAGCCCATCTGATCTGGGTTTGCCGTGTGTGGAATGTGTAGAATTAGTTATATCTCCCAGAGCTGTTCTTAGATTGGGGAAAATAATGCGTTTTGTGCTGAGAGACGTCAGGTGGTCCAGACACACGAGTTCCTTCCTCCCTCTGATTCTAGCCTGTTCAGCTTTCCCAGCCTCCAGGTAGCCCATTTTGGAGCAAGGGAAGTGAGGTCACCCTTCCAAGAGCTCTCAGCCAACAATAAACATGCTAGTTTTGCAAGCCCAGGGACAGAGGAATGGCCTTTGGTTGGAGGAGGAGAGCAGGGGGCTGGAGTTAGGAGCATGACCACTCAGGCCAAGAGATCCATAGAGGATTCTCTTGGGAGGCCGATAAGGCCCTTTGACACTGGGGCCAAGGGTTCCCCTGCTTGATTCACCTAGTTTTGGGGCTCATGTTCTCAAAGGCAGACCACTGACATTCTGGCAATGCTGATGGATGTGAAGTCTTTCCTTTCCTTTGTGCCCATCTGTCTGCTTATGGCCTTGACCCTGCCTCTGCCTGGCCGCTGCCTGCCCAGGCTGCACGGCGTCTCCCGGCAGATGTTCCTAGACTGTGCTTCTCTCTCCTCTTCTGTGGTTTTGCAGGGCTCTGAGTAAATGGGCCAACCTACATCAGCCACTCACCCCAAAAAGTGACGCTGGGGGTCTCACCATGAGCTGGAGCTGGGGACAGAAGAGCTGACAGTGTGAGGATGAAGGTGGGGGACAAATGCCACCGTGTCTCCCGAATCAAGGCTTCATTATAACAACGTCTCTATAAGAAAAACTGCCCCAGACCAGCCTTGATTCTGAGTTGCATCGTTCTTTGCGTGGCAGGTGGCAGGGGTGCTGAGTGGAGTGGCATACGGGCTTTTACATTCCCACTGAGGGGCCTTAGACTCCTTCCATCCCTCCTGGTCACCCATCCTGTAGGGTCCTCTTGCCCTCGTCCCAGCCCAACAGAACCACTTACAAGCCTGCCCCAACACAGCCCGTCCCACCTCTCCATCTCACTTCCCCTCACAGTCTCGGGAGGCATCCTTCCTGGAGTCTTGTTATAATCAGCATCTGTGGCAAGCCTGGGCTCTTCATCACATCCCCTGACCTCTGATTTCTTTCCCTCTTGTCTGGGCTGTGTCCAGCCACAGTACAGTATTTTCTTCTCCCAGAGGCCGGGGCTTTCTTCTTAGTTGCCGTCCTGAGCTGTTTGTTCTAATCAGCCTTAGCAGGGATCAGAGATTCTAGACCTGTGGTGCAGGCCTGGCCCAGGCACACAGCAGAGCATATTTCCAGGCATCTCAAAGCTCTGGTCCCAGAGTGTGGTTGGACAGAAGTGTGGGTGGATGTGCTGGGCTGCGGCAAAGAGAGTGGGAGGCTTGATCAGAAAGCAGAATCCGGTTCCTCATCCAAATGGTAACTCCCTTGTCTGCTTCCTATTCCAGAAAATGGGGGTCATAAAACATGCATAACTGGCTGTGAGCCTCAGTCTTGGTAAATTATAGAGAGTTGTGCAAATGTAGTTGATGGTTAATAGCATTATTAGGAGTGGCAGGGCATTCCCATCTGTAGCCATGGGGGAAGGGGAGGGTTTATTCTTATCCTTTCCTTCCATTAATACATGTTTTTATTGTGGCTCAAGAGCTCTTCTCTGTATACGAATGTTGTTCATTGATTTTCCTGTCTCGCAGATCCCTTCTGCAGTCTTAACTGATATAAATGGTCCCAAGCCCCATCTACCTTTACAGCTCACGGGTAAGCCTCTCTGCGCATCCTGCTAAGCGTCCATGTGCTCCTGAGGATGGGGCCTGCCTGGGTTAGGGTTAAGGCTCATGGCTAAGAGGCTGTCTCCACAAATTCTGACCTCTGCGTCCTTTGCTTCAGGGCCAGCGTCATGGCTGGTTGGAGCTTATCAGCTGCTGGGCTGAGTTTTGACGCCTGTCTTGCATTCAGTGCAAGCTTCCCTGGTGGCTCAGGCAGTAAAGGCTCTGCCTGCCAGTGCAGGAGACCTGGGTTTGATCCCTGGGTCGGGAAGATCCTCGGGAGAAGGAAATGGCAACCCACTCCAGTATTCCTGCCCAGAGAACCCCGAGGACAGAGAGCCTGGTGAGCTACAGTCCGTGGGGTCACGAAGATTCGGACACGACTGCGTGAGTAACGCTTGCACTTTCACTCCCATTCAGTGCAGTGTCCTGGTGAGAACATAGGACACTCCTCAGAGGTCACTAGCGGCCGTGCTAACTGACTTTCCACGCCAGGCAGTGGTCCTGGCCCTGGATGCCTGGGGAGCTGGGGGAGAAGGTCGTACTCACTGCTGCTGAAGGTAGCTCTTAACACCCCACGTCACATTTACTGATCTTCTTCATCCACAGCTATGGCATATCTCCTGCTGGTCTCGATGTCTGCAGGGACATCTCTGGTGGGGAAACACTGGTCTGATGACAATGGCTGGGGATGGTTCAGAAGGGGCCACAGCTGACTGTAGACCTGAAAGCTATATCTTCAGCATTTCTAAGAACCCAGAGATGCAGGAACTCGCTGCTAAGAATCCAATGAGACAATAAGGTAGTAGCTGCAAGCTTCTTAACTCAGCAGGAGCTGTGGCAGATTTGAAGAATGGCACGGAAGTTTGCTCGGGTGTTGAAAGCCGTTCGACGGACAGCTAGGAACCAGGGTTCAGACACACTGTGAGAAGAGGCCAAGATTTTATAGAAGAAAATTTTAGATGTTCAGTTAGAAGAGATTAGAGTATAGGGTGGTCCTCCGTGCCCTCTGTCAGCACTCACATGCCTGCTTAGGCAGAATGTCTTGAAGGCAAGAGAGTCCTCTTTCTCTGCCAGACTCTCGGTCTTGGACTGCAGGGGACCATCCAAGCGGTCTATTTTGTCTGGCCTTGTCGACTGGCCAAAGCGCCTTGGCAGGCTGCAGTGACGCCTCCCCAGTCTTCATCCCCTTGGCATCCACGCCCTTTGTTATATGCCAGTGCAGTCCCTTGCACTAAGGAGAAGTCTGTCTCCTCCCCCTTGAATCTGGGCTCAACTCTGTGACTTGCTTTGGATAGCAGGATCGTCAGGTAACAGGCAAGCACAGCTGTGAAACGGACTCAGGAAGTGGACCTGCCTCTCGTGTCCCTGCCGTTATCGTAGGCATGTGTCTGTGCCAGCCTGCTGGAGCACCAGGGGCCTTATCACCCAGCCACGCGAGTTTAGATGGACCAAGAGTTGCCTGACCCTCAGAGAGGTGAGCACACTCAGCGGGCGTGAGCAGAGCCTCCTGGCCTACCCGCCCAGATGTGCGAACGATCAAAGCTTATTTCTGGGGACGCCCCTCGCCGTCCAGTGGTTAAGACTGTGCTTCCGCTGCAGGGATGTGGGTTTGATCTTGGGTCCGAGGACTAAGACTCTGCATGCCTTGCAGACACACACACAGCTTACGGCTGTGTGTCTACGGTTTTGAAGTCACAGCATTATTTTGGCAATAGATATCTGACGTATCTACTACTGGAAACGGCTTTATTGTGGCACAGTTGCCACGCCACGCGATGAGCCGCATGCGTTTCCACCGTGGACCTGTGTGTGTGTGTGTTATGCAGTGTGTGTGTGTGTGTGTGTGTGTGATGCAGCAAATGTTCATGTATTGAGTTTTCACTATATTTTCTGTCCCGTTTTTTTTCGCTACACCATGTGGCGTGCGCCCAGTCAGGGACGGAACGCGTGCGCCCGCGCTGGACGGAATCTTAACCACTGGGTCACCAGCGGTCTTGTGATTTCTTTGTCTAGTTTTGATAACACAGTAATGCTAGTTCATAGAATGACGTGCGAACCATCTCCTCCTTTTCGAATGTCTGGAAGGGCTACGTAGCAGAGTGTTAACCCTTCCTTCAGGGTTACAAGAGTCAAGTTAAGAAACCACTCGGGACAGTGTGCTGGTGACATGGCGTGCATGGAGGGCCCTGCAGACTTTCTACAGACTACCACAGGCTCCTGATGCTGCTGATCATATTGACCTGGATGCAGAATGACACGCTTCCTGTAGAAAGCCACAAAAGAAATTTCTTCTAGATCTTTATTTCAGTTCAGTTCAGTCGCTCAGTCGTGTCCAACTCTTTCTGATCCCATGAATCCCAGCACGCCAGGCCTCCCTTCCATCACCAACTCCCGGAGTTCACTCAGACTCACGTCCATCGAGTCCGTGATGCCATCCAGCCATCTCATCCTCGGTCGTCCCCTTCTCCTCCTGCCCCCAATCCCTCCCAGCATCAGGGTCTTTTCCAATGAGTCAACTCTTCGCATGAGGTGGCCAAAGTACTGGAGCTTCAGTTTTAGCATCATTCCTTCCAAAGAAATCCCAGGGCTGATCTCCTTCAGAATGGACTGGTTGATCTCCCTGCAGTCCAAGGGACTCTCAAGAGTCTTCTCCAACACCACAGTTCAAAAGCATTGATTCTTCGGCGCTCAGCCTTCTTCACAGTCCAGCTCTCAAAGTATTTGGCTCAAGTATTTGATTTTTATTCTTTCTTGTATTCAAAGAGAATGTATCTGCTCACTCCCTTTCCATATGGCAGCTTTCCTGGCCTTAGGGAACAATGACTATGCTTCCAGTTATTCTCTGTTTTTGCTGCACATACCATGTTTCTTTATCAGATCTGTACCCAGGCCTATGGCAAGCTGGGAAGGCTCCGGGACAGCCCCGCGTTAGCTGTTTGTTTCTTGCTACCTTCCTTCTTGATAACAATTCTCTTCAGTTGGTTGCACTGACTAAAGAAGAATCTTAAAAGAACTGTTAGCCCATGAAAAATATAATGAGGCTACCATCTTTCCTCTGGTTTCACCGCTACACGTGGTGTAGGAATAACCAGCGTCCTGTGGGGTGATCTCAATGGCCCAAGCTCAAAATGTGAAGAAAAATAAGACTCAGGGTAAGAGCTTTCACAGTATCACCGCCTTTTCCTTTCTAGCCTCAAGGATCATATGTTGGCTTGTGCCTTTCCTCTGATCTTTCTTTTCCATCCTCCAAGGAGATCCCACAGCTCACACTGAGCAGGCCACACGTCCTGCCCATCCTCTAACGTGAGGCGGTGCTGGGTGCTGGGCGGGTCCTGTGCAGGCCACACGTCCTGCCCGCCCTCTAACATTAGACGGTGCTGAGCGGGCCCTGTGCAGGCCCACGTCCTACCCATCCCTCTAATGTTAGACGGTGCTGAGCCGGCCCTGTGCAGGCCATACGTCCTGCCCGCCCTCTGACGTGAGGCGGTGCTGAGCGCTGGGCGGGCCCTGTGCAGGCCACACGTCCTGCCCGCCCCTGACGTGAGGCGGTGCTGGGCGCTGGGCGGGCATCTACGTGCCATGACGTTTGCGGCTTTAGTCACTGCGTGCTCACGGCTCAGAAGGCAGATGAGCTTGTCCTTACTTCATAGACGAGAAAACTGACATTAAAACGATTAGGCGGCGTGCCTAAGGTCATATGTCTAGTAAGCGGTAGAGAGGGACACAGAGTCACCCTCCCAAAGACTACGCTTCAGAGCCAGGCACCGGGATATGTGTTCACTAGCTCGTCTCCCTGGTCAGATCACACCCGTCTCTGGGTTAGAGGTCATACCATTCTACTCTGTGTGTCCACACTGTGCAAAGTGGGAACTCGGCCAATATTTTCCAGGTAAATGAGTCTTAGGGGGACTTCTAGATGTTTTGCTCTAACCCTGAGAAGGAGGAGAGTGAAGTGAAAGTGTCTGTTGCTCAGTCACGTCTGACTCTTTTTGACCCCACGGACTGTAGCCCACGAGGCTCCTCTCTGTCCATGGAATTCTCCAGGCAAGAATACTGCAGTGGGCAACCATTCCCCTCTCCAGGGACTCTTCCCAGCTCAGGGATCGAGCCTGGGTCTCCTGCTTTGCAGGAGGATTCTTTACTGTCTGAGCCGCCAGGGAAGCCCTTGTAAGGAAGTCATAGGCATAAAGAAATGAGAGAGAAACGCTCGGGCCAAATTCATTATCTCCCAATGGTAGGAGCATCTTCCCTGGTGGCTCAGATGGTAAAGCGTCTGTCTACAATGAGGGAGACCCAGGTTCGAGCCCTGGGTCAGGAAGATCTGGAGAAGGAAATGGCAATCCACTCCAGGACTATTGCCTGGAAAATCCCATGGACAGAGGAGCCTGGTAGGCTACAGTCCATGACGTTGCAAAGAGTCGACACGACTGAGCGACTTCACTTTCCCAATGGTAGGAGCATCTTCCCTGGTGGCTCAGACGGTAAAGCGTCTACCTGCAGTGAGGGAGACCCAGGTTCAATCTCTGGGTCAGGAAGATCTGGAGAAGGAAATGGCAACCCACTCCAGTATTCTTGCCTGGAAAATCACATGGATGGAGGAGCCTGGTGAGCTACAGTCCATGGGTCACAAAGAGTCGGACACGACTGAGCAACTTCACTTTCACTTAATGGTAGGAGGGTGGAACAAAGATGGGAATGTTTCATTTGCTCATTGGGACAATCAGAGTGGAAAACAGTCTATGTTCACTTATAAGATCTGAGAGCAAGAAGGCCACCTGCAGACTGTTGGAGGGCATGACGCTTCCCTAGGTGGCAGGAGAAGGTCACAGGGACATACATTTAAGGAGGCAGGACATTAGTATGAAGGGCCCAAGATGACTGTCCCAGAAGCATCAGTTGTTTTTCTTCCAAAGGCTTTAAATAGGACTAAAGTCAGACTATGCATTTGCTGTACTCTTTAAAAAATAATGAGAACATCTAGGTTTAAATGCTTCCTTTAGCCTGGTCTGTATTAATAAGCCAAGTCTCCATTTGAATGGGCTGTGCAAGGCGGGGGGCTGCCAGGAATGCCGCTCTGTCATTTATGTAGAGAAGAGGTTAATGGGTCAAGAACCTGGAACAAAACAAAATTCCTAAGTGACCCCAGGTTGATCCCTCACTGATTTGTGAGAGGCAGGATTTGCTTAAAATGGCTTTGTGTCAAGCCAGCTCATTTTCCTGTTGGCCATGTGGTGTCCTCTTGGGAGATGTGTGCCGACAGCCCCCAGATACACTTCTCTAGGCTAGAGGTCATACCATCCTAATCCACGTGCCTACATTGCACAAAGTGGGGACTCCGTTAGTGTCTGCCAGTTGAATGGGCCCTAGGTGGACTCCAGACCTTCTGCTCCGCTGCCTCCGTGCGCGGAGACGGGCAGACTGGGGTCCAACACCAGGCTGCTCCTGCAGTGCGCTCAGTTGCTAAGTCATGTCCGACTCTTTGCAGCCCTGTGGACTGCAGCCCTCTGTCCCTAGGATTTTCCTGGCAAGAACACTGGAGTGGGTTGTCGTGCCCTCCTCCAGGGGATCTTCCTGAGCCAGGGATCAAACCCATGTTTCCTGAATTACAGGCAGATTCTTTACCGCTGTGCCACCTGGGAAGACCAGACCTGCTGTTCACGGCTGTTTAACCTCTCCCAAACTCCCTGAGCATTCTAACCCTTCACTTCCTCATTTGTCAAATGGGATTTAGCTCAGCGCTTGGTCCTCTTGGACACTGGTAGGTCTGCGGCAGTGACTTTAATTAATAATTGACTTTCGAGTGTGTTGTCAGTCTGGTATCTCTGGACACATACATGGAAGGTCCTGCTGTGACAGGTCCCTGGAAGTGTGTGCAGGTTTGCCTGTCCCCAGATGAGGCCCAGGAGTGGGTCTGGCTGGAGAGAGTGATGGTGGTGCTGGTCAAAGCATGCTTGGTAATCACTCAAGGCCAGCACATGAGCAGCTGGCTTGACTATCAGTGACTTCACAAATCTAGAGAATGAATGAATGGCTACCAGTGGGGACACAGAGGGTGAAGGGCAATAGAGGAGCAGGCAAAAGAAACACAAAGGGTTATTGTGGAATTACACGAAATCACGTGTGTGAAACTTGAAAGTTGTAAAGTACTATAGAATGTGACGAATCTTTCATTCCATAAAATCGATCGCACGATATTGCAGAAAAAAGAAGCCAGTCTTTAGATTCGGGAAGTGCTTGTTCAGCCTTCCTCTGATTCAGTGTAACTCTGTCCATTCTCGCCACGACCCCGCCTGCCTGAGGCTGGCCTGGTCCGGATGGACTGATGGTGGGGGCACTAGACTGCCAGGGTGGCCTCAACCAGTCATGTGTGTGTCTGTGTGTCTGATGCCACGTCTCAGCAAAGGAGGGACTCCCAGTGCCTCCCATGGCCAGGGAAGGGGTACCAGTGAAAGATGCTAGCCAAGTTATGGTAAATGGGGTCTGTGATGATCTGGGAAACTTACGACTGGTCCAAAGGCAAGAGCAGTCTCATTTTCTGATTGTAAAACCCCTCTGTCTGGGGTGAAGTCTGCGAAGCCTGGGTGCCCTTGTTTGGCAATGGCGGCATCTGTGTGCTCTTGTGCTGCGGGTCTGGCTGTGGAGGTGGGGCAGCAGTGGCCTGTGGGGCCCCTGGGGGCCCTAGCGGAGCTTCGTTTGGAGGGGCTGAGTGGGGAGTAAGAGACGAGCTGAGCCGAGAAGCCCCTGCACAGGCATGCGTCCGCCACAGCTGCTGGGCTTGCCACCCTGGTGCATGTCCTCAGGGCCGGGGACCTTCTGAGCTGCCGACAGCCTCAGGTCCTTCTGCGGAGGGAGAGGGAAACGCGGGAGGGGCTGCTGGATGAGGAGCTGCCTGGTCCCTGCAGGTGACACTCCGGGTGACCTGGCTCACACGCTTTTCCTAGTTTCTAGGAAACTCACGCTCCTCTGCACAAGGGGACCAGGGCTACCTAGGTTTCCCAGGGTTTCTGCAAAGTGACAGCCTCTGTCTCAAGTCTGATTTCCCCTCTAGCAGCAATGCCCCTATTCACAAGGCCTGGACTTCTCAACAGAGGATTTCAAGAAAAAAAAAAAAGGCTTAAGGGAATAAGGAATTTGCAGATCTTACACATTGGAAACAGGCCAGCAGTTCAGGGATGCCGAAAGAAGCTTGAGATTTTCCGAAGATGACTAACACCCCTCTTTCTAGCTTCCCACCTGCTCCTAGCACGCTATAAAGCCCCAAAACACCATTCTTGGAAAGCTGGGACATTAGAAAGCAATACGGTGGCCTGTATTTAACCTGGTCCCTACATCAAAACCAAGCAAGAGGCCCATCCTCTGTACCAACGGTGGCTTTCTGCAAGAGATGAGGGTTGTGGTTCAGAGGCACAGTTTGTATGTGTGTGTGGTGTGTGTGTGTGTGTGTGTGTGTGGTGTGTGTGTGTGTGTGTGTGGTGTGTGTGTGTGTGGGGG
>SJXQ01007837.1:158784-189482 GCA_006408695.1 Aepyceros melampus
TGGTGTGTGTGTGTGTGAGGGAGGGCTATATGTGTGTGTGTGTGGTGTGTGTGTGTGTGTGTGTGTGGTGTGTGTGTGTGTGTGTGGTGTGTGTGTGTGTGTGTGTGTGGTGTGTGTGTGTGTATGTGTGGTGTGTGTGTGGTATATGTGTGTGGTGTGTGTGTGTGTGTGTGGTGTGTGTGTGTGAGGGAGGGCTATATGTGTGTATGTGCAGACCCTTCCACTGGCTGAGATAAATCAGACTTCTAAACTGTCTGCAGCTAATCCATCAGAAGTTTATAAACCTCTTAGAGCAGCTCCCCATGGAGCCAGGCCTCCCCTCCAGGCAGAATACGACAGGGAGAAATCTCACTGTGCTTTCTGACAAATGAAAGGGGTGCGTTTTACGTGTTTGGAAACCAAGACTAGGAGGATGGCAGGGCGGAGCCCAGACCAGCAGTGGTAGAGGGTAGGACCCCAGACACAGAAACCCTTCAGGTTAACCTCCCTCCCGCAGGCTGGATGGGAAGGTGGCTTGGGGCTCTTCTCCAGGTGCAGGCCACGTGGCGTTTCCAGCAGAGGCTGGAGCTGAGACCTCCATTTGTTATTTACCCAGAACCCTCAGCAGAGTGATTCTGGACACTCTAGTGCCCCTAGGGTGTGGGGCTTCTTGCCCTGGGGAGAAGGAGCTCTTTGGCCAGAGTCCTGGCCTTTTAAAAAGTAGAGGGATCACGGTTCCAGGTAGTATGACCTTGAGCAAGGTCACTACCCCATTTGAACTTCAGTGCTCTGTTTTGTAACAGGATGGGTGGGATTAGACCATGACGACAGCCCTCCCTGTGCTAACTCAGGGTTACAAGCGGGAAAAGTCTGTTTGCTCGTATATTACCTTGGGAAAGACACAGATCCCCTTGGAGCTCTGAAGTATGTCCTAGAGCTACTCTCAAGAGGCTTACACACTCAGTTCCACTTAGCTACGCTCAGCTCATGCATCCTTGATCTTCCAAAACACCCGGCCAGCAGGTCCAGTTATCTTTATCATAAAGAGCAGAAAGCACTACCCCAGAGCACCCAGATGGCTTTCCCCAGGTCATGCATCAGCGAGTGACAGGGCTGGGGACTAGCACTGCTTGAGATCAGCTGGGGGCCATTTCCCGTTTGCCAAGATGCATGCATAAGATTGTGAGTCTAGTGGGAAGGCAAGACTTGATCAGCAGTGGGTGTCTCTTCCTGGTCTTTAAAGTTCAGTGGGGCCCAGAGCTAAGGGTTACTTTGCTTGCTCACTTTCCCAGCTGAGGTCCTGACGGCCCCGGGGCCACCAGGCTCAGGAACGGCTCGAGCTGGGGGCGTGGGCAGGCAGAGCTCAGAGTCACAGCTGCTCAGGTTCCTCCGTAACCATCCGTCTTCCCAGCGAGCCGAGCAGCCCCCACGTCAGGCTGGGTGGGCAAGAGCAGCCCAGCGTGGGGAACTGTTTCTTCCCCAAACCCATGGTGCCTTAAGGGAAGCCTGGGATCTCCGGGTGTAGCTTCCCTCCGTGAAGTGGGCTGTGGTTGGCATGAAACGAGGTGCGCTCCCCTGGCTGTCTCCACGTCCCTCCGGTGAGGAATCCGGTTCTTACCTCTGCCCGGATTACCCTTACACTTTCACCTCAGGTCTCCCCCATCCACCCTGCAACAGTCCCCAGGAAGGGGGTGGCCCCCTCGACTCATTTCACAGACGACAATGCTGAGGGTTCCCAAAGCCACGTGGATGGTGGGTGGCCAAGCAGAGGTTCTGTACCATGCGCCCGGATCCCAGCCCCAGGCTCACCCCACTGCCTCTGCCACTGCCCTGAAGAGCCGTGCTCTGGGGCTTTGGGGAAGGAGGTGGAGATGTGGCCAGTGTTTCTGCCCATCTCCCATGGGCCGGCGCCCGCCCCTTGGGCAGCCCTGTGTGCTGTGCCAGTGCGCAGGGGGCTGGAGCTGGGAGGCAGGGTCTTACCTGCAGCAGTGGTGATGCCCAGGAGCCGACAGGTGTATTCCAGCCCCGTCCAGAACACCTGCTGCTTCATGGCGCCGGGGGCGAGGCGGGGTCCCAGCAGGGCAGGCAGCAGGAGCTCTGGCCCGAGAGGTCCCAGGTTGCCCGTGTGCAGCAGGAGGCTGCGGCTGCCAGCTCTGGGCTCGTGCTCCCCGGGGCCCGGCCTTCCCGAACCAGTCCAGGCCACCTCAGCCTGGCCGAGGTGTGAATAGAGCTCGCCTCCCAGCTTGCCAGGTGCTCGGCTTAATCATTACCTTGGAAGAATGCCCTCCCTGCTCAGCACAGCCAGGGCCTGGTCTGGAGCTGCCGCGGCCCCAGCGTGGCTGCCGGAGATCAGGCCGATTAGGGCTGGGCTGGAGGCAGCCTGCAGCTGGCAATTAACTGTTTCTGGCTGGGAGGAGGGAGTCGGCCAGGGAGCCAGGCCAGGCTGTTCCTCACTGGCAGCAGAAAGGCCCAGAGAGAGTCACACCTGGGCCTCAAGCCTGAGGGTCTGAGAGTCGGGTGTCTGGAGGTGAGGATATGCAGGCAGCTTTGTGTCTGTGTGTGTGTATGGGAGATATGCATGTGTCTTTAAATCCCAGAAACAACTTTTGAAAGGAGTCCCAAGCTTCTATTCTTCTGCGCATAGGTGGATTAGAAAGCTTTCAAGTCTGTGGCACGTTTGGACTCTGACTAGACATGCTTAGCTCAAGCCCATGCCACACACAGAATTTTCTTCATCCCTGATATGTATTCCTGACAGGTGATGTGGGAAATTGCTATGATTCTTTGGGAGGCGAGTTTCTATGTCAATAATTAACTGAGTGACCTTGAGGAAACCCAAAGATACGTGTGTGCCTTGATAACTTTTGAGGAAACAAATGATGGGGTTTGCCTGGATTGATGGTCCTTAAAACATGTTCTGAGGGAAGCTTGGAGGAGACTGCCTTCTAAAATTGGACAATGGTGGGCTTTTATTAATTTTTAATTTACTACCTGACATAGATCAAATTCTATCAAGTCTTCGTTTTCCTTCCAGACATTTTCCTGAAGTTTTTTATGCCTCTGCCCCTGTGGGATAGACAACAAAAACAACCGCTAAATTAGGAGGAAAAAAAAATCCTCAAATCAATGGTCTGTGGTGACTTAAATGGGAAGGAAATCCAAAAAAAAAAAAAAAGAAGGAGATATATGTGTTTGTAGAGCTGACTCCGCTGTACAGCAGAAACTAACACGACATTATAAGCAACCATACTCCAAAAAAAAAAAAAAACCACCCAAAACCCAGACCAGATTCTAGTAACAACAGAAAACTCAGGCATAGTCTGCTTTGCTTCTCTTTGTTGAAAATGTATATACCCTGATATAAGAAACGTTCTTTCTATTAAATTTATTTTAATTTAATTAACTTGACCAAGATTTCATAAAGAATTCTAGAACTCGTATTTTTCACGCTCCTTTCCCATTTTGAATGAGTTTAGGAACTTCTGTGTTCATGTGGTCTTTAAGACTGAGGTTAAAAAAAGTATGATTTAACCTATATATTAATTTTTTTTGCTGACTGTGTTCTAGCAGCAGACGACTCCAAGCTTCCTGATTTAAGCAGGTCTTGGCACCTGGGCGGCTCTCCTCATGTGGTCCCCGGCTCTCTGTGGCGCATGTGGAATCGCACACGTGGGGGTGCTGGGAGCTGGGGTCAGTGCCCTGTGGCTCGTGTCCTGGAGGAGCCTGTTCTCCCTGAGCTCCTTGGGAAGCTCTGGCTGGCCCCACAGCACATCTTGCTTCTTCCCTGATAACAGCAGTGATGTCGTAAATCTGGTGCCTCCATACTCAGAAGACATGGAGTCCTTCCAGGCCTTGGTTGGCGGGGTCTGTTCAGCCCACTGGTCCTGGTACACCTCCCCTTCCTAGAGGCTGAGGAACGAATATGGAAGCCGAGTCTGGTCAAACAGGCTGGAAGTGGCATGTACTGATGAGCTGCTGGGAAAGTGCCCCTCACTTTAACCCAGGGCTGGACGGGCTTCACTCTCTCCCTTTGGATATGCCTGTGTTGGCTGGGCAGCTAGCTGGTGATGAGGGAATGAGGCAAAGGGCAGACCCAGCAGAACAGGGCATCGAACGTCCTTACAGAGCTGCTGAACTTACCTGTTCCTTGCTGGAGGCCGGTTGACTTAGGTTTCACGGCTCTCCAAGCCTTTTTTTGGGGAAGCTCTTTGTTTGTGAGCCGGGCTTAGATTGGGAGAGACGGAAAATTAATGGTGCTGAGCATTGGGAATGTTCTTCCATCCTTGAAGGTTCCCTTCTTCACTGGGTCTTGCCCCCCTAGAGGGATGGAGGAGGGGGTTATGGTTTAGGGAGAAATCTGGTTGGGCCAGATTAGAACTCTGAATTTAGAGAAAAGATTGCCAGGAGCCAAGGGTCAGAGACACTAAAATAAAAGTTGGCTGAGAAGGCAGAGACACCCGAGTCTGACCTGGTAGTCACAAATGGACCTGGAGGACAAGGAGAAGGGGCAATTCCTGGGGAAATAGTGGGACGGCCCAGGGAGCCTGTGAAAAGTCAAGGAGGGGGCGGGACCGAAGGAAGGACTGGGAGGGCTGAGGAACATGCATTAAGAGTGTGGAAAAGTACTGGGAGCAGGAAAAAGGGAGTCTCAGCTTACAGAGGTCTAAGAAGAGTCGTGCTGGGGACCCCGCTGCTCCCGACAATGCTGTGACCCGGATCTCACACAGAGAAAGCATTGTTTTGCCTGTTACTGCGTCCTGGAGAGTCCAAGCTCGCACTAGCAGATGGAAATTCTGTGGGGAAGCTTCTAACTCCAAGAGGGGAAGGTGTTCTAACCATCCTTCCCCCGTCGGTAGGATGAATTGCTGCAGGAGGTAATGGGCTCCTTGGAGCACGTGACTACTTGGTGGGGAGGAGGCATATGGGAAGCTCTCAAGCCCTGACTGATGATTCAGACCCAGGGGCCTCTGCTTCTAGACGGCTGTGATGCCTGAAAGATTCAAGACAGGGACTGTGAAAAGTGACCGGACATCACCTAGGATTCAAAGGAAGAGAGCTGGGGTTTCCTACCTTGCTTAGTTCCTCTTCTGCCCACCTGCCTGTGGGCTCTGAATGCCTGGCCAGGGAAGAGAGTCAGTGTGGGGACTAGCCAGGACAGTTTCCAAACTCATTTCTGCCCTTAACAGCTGTGTGGCCTGGAACATTCCTTGCTCTCTTGACTTCCTTATCTGTAAAATGGGTCTTACTAGGGGATCAGAAGGCTGTGTCCAAAGGGCCTGTCCAGAGCAGGTGCCAGGAAATGGAGGCTAATGTGTAAGTCAGCAAAGTGACTGCACCAGGGCCCAGCCTACGCAGGCTCACTAACGGGGGGTCCCGCCCGCTGAGCCAACGACCCCCCAGCCTGGGGCCCAGCCTGGCCCTGACGTCATGGAGAACCAGGGAGGCCGAGAGGACGGGGCTCGCCCGGGGCTCTGCTTGCTCTCCTGTTCCGTTTCATGCTGCACCAACCAGAGCCCCTGTGTGCCGCAGCCGTAGGAAGACTAGCTGACTCAAGAAAGTTACATGGGATTTCCCTGGTGGTCCAGGCGTTAAGAGTCTGTGCAGGTTTGATCCCTGTTTGGGGAACTAAGATCCCACGTGCCATATGGCATGGCCAAAAAAAAAAAAAGAAAAAGAAAGGAATTTACCATAATCCACGTCCTGACTCCAGAGGTGTGAAAACCAGTGATGATGTCAGAGATGATTATTATAACTAGCATTTGCTTGGTATTAACAGTATTCCAGGTACTGTGCTAAAGGCTATATACACAATCTTAGTATTATTATTCACATTTGCAGACAAGGAAGCAGAGTCATGTTGGGTTAAGTGCATTTGCTCAAGCCTACCGAGAACAGAAATGAGGGGAATTTAGTCCACTGGTCTCGGCTTGGACCCTGCTGTCGCCCTCTCTGGTTTTACAGTTGCCTCTGTCATGAAGCCGCCGATGAGAGGAGACCATCCCAGTACCCCTGGGCAGATCGTTCAGGAGGGCTTCGGGTGGAGGCTGGGTGTTAATTTCCTCGCTGCTCCTGGATCCCAGGAAGCAGTGGTGGGTGCGGTGAAGCTGTCCACGCTGTCCTCGCAATGGCAGTGCATGGGAATGAACGCCTCCAGTGCGGGACTGCAGCTGTCCCTGAGTCTCGCCGAGAGCTTCTGTGTGTTGCTGTAAATGGACGCTTCTCAGGACTCCCCATCATGCGGGGTAGCCATAAATTGTGCGCCATTAATAGCAGCACACAGATTCCAGATGTTGGGATGGCTCTGGGGAGCACGAGAAGTCAGGGAAAGATGGAATGTAGGTGTACGCGGATCTTCATCTGTCAAGACCGCAGAAGCCTCAGCAAAGCACTAGAGGCTCTCGGGCATAACTCAAGTGAGCGCCTGGCCCCGGAGACAACTCTCCGGAGCTGATCTAAGCCTTTGACCTCGACAGTTGCCCTGTCACCTCACCCCTCATTTCAGCGTCTGCAGAAGAAAACAGGCCCTCAGACTTGCACCCCTGAACCCCTTGCATTCCTCTTAACGGCATCCTCCCCCTCACCTGTTCTTTCCTTCCAGTGGAGGCACGAGGGTGAATCCTCACACTCGTGTGTCAGTCACGAGTCCCCTGGGACCTCAGGCCTGTACCTTCCTCTTTTGCCTCCACCTTTCCCATCTACTCATCTACAGCCAAGAACAAAGCTATCCTATAAAGCACTATTTCCCCCTGCAAACCACACGCAGTCTTTCCTCCCTGCACCACCTAGACTTTTGAGAGTGGCCTAAAGTTGCCACGCCCTCCCATTACTTCTTGGTGTTTTGCTTCCTTGTCCACCTGCTAAAACGTGGCTTCCTCCTGGGAGCATGTCACCGCCACTGTGCCAGCCTGGCAGCTGACCGCCGGGTCCAGCCGCCTAATGGCCGTTTCTATCAGCTCACCTCTTGGATTTTTTCAGCTTTGGAAGCTATTAGCATCCTTCCTACCGGAAATGCTCCCTGTGACATCAGCCTTTGGCGACCATCCTTCATGCGTTAGGGCTTGTGTACTTTCTTTTTCTTATGTGTCCTCTGCTGAGTCCTCTTTTCTGTTTACCTGGGGTGATCTGTGGTTGGTAGCCTCCAAACGGTTCCAATGATCTCCCCTCCTGGTAGTCACGCCCTGGAGTGAGTCCTCCTGCATCAGGAGGGTTGGTCTGTGGGACTGGATATGGCAGAAGTGGTAGTACGTCAGCCTGAGGTTAGGTGATAAGAGACATGACCTTGGCCACTTTCTCTGTCTCAGGAAAGACAGTTGCTGTGTCTTGAGGAGATATGCTGAGAGGCCACACGTTGGGGAGCCAACGCCTCCTCAACAGCAGCCGCGTGAGTGAGCCTAGAAGCAAATCCCCCACCTTCAGATGACTGTGGCCCCAGCTGGCAGCTTGACCATAATCTTAAGAGGTTCCTAGCTAGACTTACCCAGCTGAGTGTGTTGTTTCAAGTTGCTAAGTTTTAGGGTAATCTTTTACTTACCAAGAATTAACTAATACATTCTTCAGAATCCCCTTCTCTCTCATCCACTCTCCATTCTCTCTAATTTCATAGCTTGAGTGTTACCAGTATGAGATTAATCCCAGGGAGGGCCTCTGGCCCAAGCCTCCTTTCCTTGGCTAAACTTCTGCCTGTATACTGGTCACCTATGTGTCAAACTTGCTATGTCCCAAGTTGAACTTAGTATTTCCACTCCATTATTTTCCTGATTTTTACATCCTGGCTACTAGCCTCATTAGTACTCTAGTCACCAAAGCTAGCACTTCCGTTTTGAGAACCCCCCTCCCTCTATCTGCAATTCTTCCAGTTTTACACTACGGTTGCTTCTCATCTGCACCCTCGTGTCTGCTGCTCCTGGCCCGGTTGGAGCTCAGCTCTCACTCTTTCTTGCTCAGATAATTGTCATTGTCTGGTCTTCCAGCCTCCATCTGCGTCTGAGTTGTTGGTGGAGTTTGCAGATCTTACAAGCTATGACTTTGCTTAATCCCCTCAAAGATTTTCTACTGCTTAACGAATAAAGTAGAAATTCCTCAGGCCAGCATCTCGGGCCTTCTGTAAGCTGCCTCATGCCATCTCTTGAGTCTTCGGCCCCTCCCTTCTCTCTCTCTGGACCCTCTGGGGTCTGAGCCTCGGCTCCTCCAGACACACACTTCCATGTTGTCCTTCCTTGTTGCTGTTCTCTCTGTAACATCGTGTTTGCTTTGCAACCGTCTCTCCTCCTCATCACCGTTACACTCATCCTTGAAAGTCCATGTGACTAGGGCCTGCCTGATGAATGAATTGTTTTTGATCTCTGCAGCCCCTGCTCCCATCAAAGTACAGTGTGAGAATTTCAGAAGTGTCCATTCCGGGATTTCCCCAGTGGTCAAGTGGCTAAGACTCTGCTCCCAATGCAGCGGACCCAGATTCCATCCCTGGTCAGGGAACTAGCTCCCATTAGCCACAACCAAAAGATTGTTCAAGGCTCAGCCAAATAAATGTTTTAAAAAAGTGTTCACTGCAAGAAGATAAGGTAAGAGCAGGGAGGCAGATTCAAGTGAAGGTGGAGGCATGGTGGCTGATTTTTCAGAACATGGAAAGCTTCGAGCCACTTGCCCGCAGTGGGTTTTTCCTGTCAACAGTGTATCTTTCATCCTGCAAATCCCTGAGGGGCTCAGCACCTAGAGACATCAAGAACCAAAGAGCGGGGCTCAGGAGTGGGCCCAGAGATGGGTGGGTAGTTGAAATTCTGTAAACGGAGCAGTTGCACTTTTGGGCCCTTCCCCTATCATCTGGGGACCCCCATCCCTCCATTCGGCCCTGCCCTTCTCCTGTCTCTTCATCCAACAGAAACCAGAGGCCTATTCTCCAGATGAACTGGATGGTGGCGATGGAAGGCCCTGGAAGGCCAGGCAAAGTGGCAAAGCGGAGGACAGAAGACAGGGATTAGTCAGACTTGTGCTGAGCTGTGGCCTTTTCTCCTCCCTGACTCTAGAACAGCAGCAGGCAGACCTGTACCCGCAGGCAGGCAGCTGGAGAGCTCTTTCTGGAGGGTACAGACAGCCTCAGAGAAGGCCTGGGCACTAACTTTCAGGGAAGCAAAAATCTAATGATCTGCTGGTGGAACCCACAAGCCCCTGAAATCTCCACAGAAAACTCCCAGTCAGAGTTGCAGGACCTTGTCCCAGATATAAGGACAGCACAGGGCCATGGGTTATTTGGGGAAGTCTGCAACATGACAGAGAGGGCCCAAGACAAACAGAGAGAGAATACCCAGGGGGAAGGTGCAGACAGTGCAGGAAGCTAAAACTAATGAGCCCGATGGCCACTGTCTTAAAAGACACGTGGGCAGATGATACAGCCGGAAACGCGGGCAGAGCACAGTGAAAAATAGCCAGAGCACAGAATTTAGAAAAGAGAAGAAAACAGAATCCAATGAAACAAAGAAAACGGCACGAAATGATGGAACAGTCAGAATCTCAAATCAATAGAACAAAAGCGAGAGTAGAGAAGTAAAGGAGAAAGGCTAAGTTTTATCAGACCAAAGTGGGGCGAGCACTGAAGAAACAGCACAGGAGGCTTTCTCCGAAATGAAGAAGACAAGTGTGCGGCACGATCATAGTTTAGGGAGCTGGGAGGAGAGGTAGTGACGAGGACGTCAGAAGTTCCTGTCTACAGCTGACTAATGAGAATCCGCAACAAGAATACTCCCAAAATTCAAAAGCGGCTATCAGAAGAACTTGCTGGAAGAGTTGACAGCATGTGTCTCTGGGCAGTGGAACTGGGGAGAGGAATCAGAGAGACAAATCGCTGCTTGTTCCTGCCGCTTCTATCTGCAGCTCTAAGGCTCTGGTTATTTCACGCCCTTACTGAGCTGGGCGCTTTGCAGCACTGGACTTTGCTTCCATCCCCAGCCACATCCGCAGCTGGACGCTGTTTTCACTTTAGGCCTGTCTCTTCATTCTTTGTGGAGTTATTTCTCCACTCTTCTCCGATAGCATACTGGGCGCCTACCAACCTGGGGAGCTCATCTTTCAGTGTCATACCTTTTATTACTGAGCTGGGCGCTTCGCAGCCCTGGACTTTGCTTCCATCCCCAGCCACATCCACAGCTGGATGCTGTTTTCACTTTAGGCCTGTCTCTTCATTCTTTGTGGAGTTATTTCTCCATTCTTCTCTGATAGCATACTGGGCGCCTACCAACCTGGGGAGCTCATCTTTCAGTGTCATACCTTTTTGCCTTTTCATACTGTTCATACGGTTCTCAAGGCAAGAACACTGAAGTGGTTTGCCATTCCCCTCTCCAGTGGACCACGTTTTGTCAGAACTCTCCACCGTGACCCGTCCATCTGGGTGGCCCTACCCGGCATGGCTCATAGTTTCACTGAGTTAGACAAAGCTCTGGCCCATGTGATCAGTTTGATTAGTTTTCTGTGACTGTGGTTTTCATTCTGTCCGCCCTCTGATGGGTAAGGATAAGAGGCTTATGGAAGCTTCCTGATGGGGAGAGACTGTCTTGGGGGGAAACTGGGTCTTGTTCTGATGGGCAGGGTCGTGCTCAGTAAATCTTTTTAAAATTGATGCTTTCAAACTGTGTGTTGGAGAAGACTCTTGAGAGTTCCTTGGACTGCAAGGAGATCTGACCAGTCCATCCTAAAGGAAATCACTCTGAATATTCATTGGAAGGACTGATACTGAAGATGAAACTCCAGCCCTTTGGCCACCTGATGCGAAGAGCTGACTCATTGGAAAAGACCCTGATACTGGGAAAGATAGAAGGCAGGAGGAGAAAGGGACAACAGAGGATGAGACGGTTGGATGGCATCACCAACTCGATGGATGTGAGTTTGAGCAAGCTCTGGGAGTTGGTGATGGACAGGGAAGCCTGGTGTGCTTCAGTCCATGGGGTCGCAAAGAATCAGACATGACTGAGCGACTGAACTGCACTGAATTGAATTAAGCCTGGTTACTTTTTTTTACTTGGACAAAAGTAAAAATGCGTTTTGAAAAAAGAAATAGGGATAAAAATTAAGCAAGTATCTCCTTCCAGATTGTTTAGTCTAACATACTAGAGTAAATCCTTCAAGTTGTATAGTTAGGCATATACAGAAAAACATTTTTTCATCACAGTATGTATGTTGCTAAATGATTCTTTAATCTAGAAGTATACTTGAATTATGTACCAGTCAATAGAATATATAGAAAGCCTGTATATGGAAGGCCCACTGCCAGGTGGTACAGAAGGGAATGAAGCTGTATGCAGCTAACAGTTAGAAAAGCTGCAAGATCCGTGTGCCCTGGGAGAAATGAGAGGGCTGGTCTTATCCAGGGAGATCCTTAGGAGAAGTGGTTTCCAGGAAGCACTCGAAGCCCAGCTGCGGAGGCCGTGGTGGGAGAGGACGCCGTGTCCTGAACGGGCCCAGCCCCGCATCGCCACAGCCACTGATGTGTGTGCCTGAGACTTGCTGGCCCACGCCAGCCGTGCTTGGCCAAGGGGCGGGAAACTCCTTGCTGGCTTCGGGGGACTCTGTCCCTGGCTGGGAAGGAGGCCGGGTGGGGCCAGACCCCTTCCTCCTCTTGATGGTGAGATCCACCACGCGCCTCACCACGCTGGGTCCACAAGCCTCTTTCCAGGCTGGCCCAGCAGGCCCTGCGGGCAGCTCTGCTGAGACCTGGCTCCCGCTCTGCCCTCCTTCCCAGCCTTGCTGTGCGCCGGGGCTGGGCTCTCTCTGCCTTGCGCACATGGCCGGTGAGGGTTTCCTCGGATGCCGATGCTCCCCATCACCCTGGGGGCTCCTTGGAGGGCTGAGCGCTTCATGTCCTCGGCACTCAGGCTGCTGATGCCTTGAATAAGTAACACAGCCCAGAAAACTGGCTAGGAGGAGCTGAGAAGCCTCTGGCAGGGTCTCCGGGACGCTGGCTGGGCTCACGACCCGGGACGTGGGGACTGAGAGGCTGGGCAAGAGCCTCGGACGGGGCTCCTGGCAAGGACGCAGGCTGGCTGATGCTCTGCAGGGCTGGCCACGGTGCTCTGTGTGAAAGGGCGTCTGAGGAACAGGTGAAACCAGAGACTTCGATCCTGCAGAATAGGGTGGGCAGAACCCTATGGTGTTAAGCACCCAGGTAATGGGATCCTTGGACTTTCTGAGAAACCCGGACTCTTTCCCCCTAAGTATCACCTAAGACAGTGGATGTTATGCTTGACTGCACAGAGGAGTCATCCTGAGGAGCGTTTACACATCCTGATGCCCAGGTCATGTCATGTCAATTCAAGCAGAACATAGGCAGGTTGGGGGTGGGAGGGACTCAGGCTCAGCACCTTTTTTTTTAAGCTTCTTGGGTAACGTTAATGTGCAGGTAACATCGAGAACTGCTGGTCTGACCGTGGCTGTCTTCTTGACGCTAAAGTGTTAGCTGCTTAGGCATGTCTGACTCTTTGTGACCCCATAGACTGTAGAATTCTCCAGGCAAGAATACTGGAGTGGGTAGCCCTTCCCTTCTCTAAGGGATCGTCCTGACTCAAGGATCAAAGCTGGGTCTCCCGCATTGCAGGCAGGTTCTTTACCATCTGAGCCACCAGGAAACCCCAATCCTGACTGCACATTAGCATCAACTGGGAAAGAAAAGAACAGCAGCAGCAGCAACAAATGAGCAGCTGCCTCAGTGCCCTAAACCCGAGAGACCAGCCGGGCTTCTTGGCGTTAGAAATCAGCCAGGGCTGGAGGCCGGGTCTAACAGGCACAGAGCTGTTTCTGCCAGCTGTGTGTGGCCTCGAGATTCAGCTCCAACCTCCGTCTGTGGGGAGGGAGGTCCTCACCTTTAATTTTGAGACATGAAGCCCCAGCCCAGCCCTGGTGTGGGGCAGCACTCGGAATATTTCTTTGTCCTCTGTTAAACTGGCTCTTATCTTGTCCAAACCAAGGAAACCTGGAGCAGAAGAAAGGCTCTGGTTCACCCCAGTATGAGAGCTGGGGGCGATCCCTGAGCATGGGTCACTCAGGAGCAGAGGAGCAGCTGCCCTTCAGGACAGCTGCGGGTCTCCCCATGCGCTGGGTCCGTCTCTCTGGTCCCGGAGCTTTTGGGTGTGTGTGTGCCTCTAGGGAGCTGGCTTTGCCTTATTCCGAGAAAGTTCTTCCTGCCTCGCAGTGGGAGTTTCAGTTTGCAGTTGCTTTATGGTCAGCATCTGGCTTTTCTCCTCCGGGGCCCGCCGCGGCGTAATGATGTATTCCGTGCTTCCAGTGAAGCGGCCTCATGTTTGAGCCCACCCCTTGGCACGTCAGTGTTTTGCTCTTGATAAAAGAATCAGCTGGGTCTCATATGTCAGTTTGAAAACAACAAAACAGATTTGTCAACAGTGATCTCAAAGTTGCCCATTTGAAGGAGGGCAGGTGCTGCCCTTAAGAGATATTGGAGGATCATTGAAGCCGAGAGGCTGGCCTGTGAGTGACAGGCTTGGGGCTGCTTACCTTGTAGAAAGCTGGGCCTCAATGATCTCATCTGTGTGATGAGGTGAGAGGGTCTGAGGATCCCCCCAGCTTTGTTACCCTGAGACTGTGAAACGAGATGAAAATCTGCTGAATGTGAAGACAATCTGTAGCCAAGGACACGGACATCCCCCCCAGTCACTGCCTAGCTCTTGACAGAGCCCCTGGAAGCGCTCCTCTCTGGGAGTTCAAGACCTGGCCGTGTGTGCTCGTACCCAGGAAAGCACCTTCTTACTCGCTGTATTTTTTCAGACCGTGGAATGTCAGCTTATGAATGAGCTGGGATTTATATCTGTAGGCTTGGCTGCTGTTTGGAACTTGCTTGGATTTTGAGATGTAAATTACACTGTGTGTTCTGCCCCAGGACATGTGCTATTTACTGTTTGAGCTTGAGGATCACAGAGGATCGGACCTGGGGGCCTGGAGAGTCTCTCTGTTTCAAGGCTCTGTATTTTCCCTGTTCCTTACCCTCTCACACTGGTTCCAGTTGTTTTGAAATAGAGCACCATAAATATGAGTGTGCAGCCTGGGTGAGCTGCCCTTGTCCTTGCCTTCCTCCCAGGCGCTGGGTTTACTGTGCTCAGGAGTGGCGGGGCGAGGTGGGAGGAGAGAGCTGGACTTGGCTCTTACACGCCCTCGGCCTGACAGTGGCACAAGAGCAAGCTCTCCACACAGGCTGCCAGTCCCCTGTTACCTCTTTTTCAGTGGAAGGAGAGGTAGAGACAGTTACTCATTTGGGATTACCTTTGGCAAAGCCCTAAATTAGCTGTAGGGTGCAGAGTGTAGAGACTGGTTCACGCAGCCCTGGAGAAACTGAGCGAACGATGCGCGGAGCAGGCACGCCGCGAGCGTGTGGGAAGGGAGCGATCTGACGGTGTTTATTGTGAAAACGTGAAAGAGCAGACGGCCCTTCACACCCACTTCCACGGCTGTTACTAAAAAGAACAAAGGAAATAGTAGGCAGAGGCTGGATGCAGAGAAACTGGGGCTCTTGTGCACTGATGGCAGGAATGGAAACTGGGGCTGTCACTTTGGAAAAGAGAGCTTCCTCAAAAGCAAACTCAGAATTACCGTATGGTCCAGCGATTCCTCTCCTAGGTGAAGCTAACGGAAATGTTAGACATGAAAGGGCAAACACTGTGATTGATTCCACTCTCATGAGGTCCTAAACCAAACAAATTCACAGGGAGAGTAAAACAGAGATTGCCGGGGGCTGGGCGCAGGAGGAGAGTGGAGTTACTTAATGGTTTCCGTTTCTGTGGATGGTTGTACGACACCGTGAATGTCCTTGGTGTCGCGTAAAGACGTTTATACGGGCGAGTTTTGTATATATTGATCACAACAAAACGAGCCAGAGTGACAGGGGTTGAGTTCGCCTCACTTAACCCGCCTCCCCTCGAGGGGCGTGGACCCCAGCACACCCCACCTGTGCTGCAGGGCCCTGTTGGGGAGACATCAGTCCCGTCTTACGGGTGAGTGAGCGGAGCGCAGGGAAGCCGCCGGGTCTCTTATTCTCCTCGTTTCTTCCCAGCACAGACATACGTCTTCCCATTTGTAGGCCTGCTCCCTGTCTCGCCTCCACTGGGATATGCATTCTCTCAGGTCAGGGACTTTGTGGGGTCACTCACCCCGGTATTCCCTGTGCCTGCAGTGGTGCCTAGCACCCATGGACGCTGATACCAAGTGAAGATACAAGTAACAGTTGTCTGAGATGGCAGGGAACAAGAACAAGTGCCTCTCATCCTTCTGATTCTGCTCCCTGTGTTCTGTCTGGGTGGGCGAGTAGGGACCCCCTGAATGTATGGATGTGAGAGTTGGACTGTGAAGAAGGCTGAGCGCAGAAGAATTGATGCTTTTGAACTGTGGTGTTGGAGAAGACTCTTGAGAGTCCCTTGGACTGCAAGGAGATCCAACCAGTCCATTCTGAAGGAGATCAGCCCTGGGATTTCTTTGGAAGGAATGATGCTAAAACTGAAGCTCCAGTACTTTGGGCACCTTATGCGAAGAGTTGACTCATTGGAAAAGACCCTGATGCTGGGAGGGATTGGGGGCAGGAGGAGAAGGGGACGACCGAGGATGAGATGGCTGGATGGCATCATGGACTCAATGGACATGAGTCTGAGTGAACTCCAGGAGTTGGTGATGGACAGGGAGGCCTGGTGTGCTGCGATTCATGGGGTCACAAAGAGTCGGACACAACTGAGCGACTGAACTGAACTGAACTGAATTGAATGTGAAAACTTTCATGATCCAAACCAGGATAAACATCCTCTGGAGAGCTGCCCTCTTGGAGTTGCCCACTTCCAGAACTGGAATTCTTCCCTCCTGCTTCCCTTCTCCTGACCCCTGCTACCTAGACAGGGGAGCCCTCTTCTTTTGCTTTGCTCCTGCTGGATTCAGGCTCTTCTGCCTCCCAGTTCTGGGCCAGAGTGGAAGCTTTCCCTGTCCTCCTCCGGGTGGCTGAGAGCCAGGGCCTGGGGTTCTCTGGGCAGGAGGTGAAAGCTGGCTCAGCCTTCAGCCTCTGCCTGGCTTTCTTCTCCCTTCCCCGCTTCTTCTCACCCTTGTAGCTCCCTGGGGCTGAGGTTTTATCTTCCCTTTCACTCCTGTCTCCAACACAAGGGCCTGTCCTGTCAAAGTTGATGGCAAATCCCATTGTCCCTGCTGAACAGGAAAAGGCTGCGCCTCACAGATCCCATCCAACCCCCAGTTTGGGGGTGTTTTGAGGTGCTAGGGCTGGCCTGGGAGGGACAGGTTTGGGACCTGCTTACCTCCTAATGATCTCATCTGTTCAATGAGGTGAGAGGGTCTGAGGGTCACAAGCATTCTTCCAGCTCTGACACTCAGGTCGTAAAACAAGGTGAAAACATGCTGAGCGAGGGGAAATGATCTGTTAGCAGAGGACTCGAACACCTTCCTCCAAGCTCTGCTTGGCTGACACCCGGGTTCAGGGTCACGGGTGCTGCCCGTTTCTGTCAGCCGTGTCCGACTCTTTGCGACTCCATAGACTGTGGTCTGCTGGGCTCCCCTGTCCATGGGCTTCTCCAGGCAAGAACACCAGAGTGAGTTGTTTTAAAACAGCTCAGAGGTGAGTTTGGATGCACGCAGTAGTAAGCAGACAGTTTACAGCAAGAAGCAGCAAGCGGTAGCTGGAAGCAAGACCTTAGTCTTCTGAAACGGGAGTTCTAGCTCCTGGACCGCAGGGGCCGAGGCCAGCCGACAGTTAGTGCCTGAGTCCCTAGTCCTTGCCTGCTGAGTCAAGAATGAATTCAGGCGAGGAGGCAGGAGGTGAAGGGGAAAGCAAAAAGTTTATTGAAAAGAAAAGTGCATGTGGAAAGGGCCTCGGGTGAACTCAGAGAGAGTCGCGCCTCTGTGGTCTCAAGCCTTAATACGGGGTCAGTTCTCTGGGCCTTTGTCTCCCCGCAGGCGAATCGTCTCGCTCTGTAACCCCTGGCTACCTGTCGCAGTGCCCTCCCCTGAGGGGGCACACACCCCTCAGCCACAATGGATCTCGAAGTGAGGGCTTCCGGGACGAGCAAGACTCATTGGGCCCAGCTTTATCCCCTGACTTTTGACCCCAAGGAGTCTTTCTGCACACGTGTCTTCCTCGTCCCAAATGTGTGTGTGTGTGTGTGTGTGTGTGGGCGGGGCGAGACTTAATGCTTTACTCAAACAGGGTTTGCCCCTCTTTGTCCTTGCCACGACTATTATCTTAAGATGTTTACAAGAGACGAAGCCTAGCTATTTACCCTGTTTCTGTTGTTACTTCCATGTTGGAGGCAAACAGGAGGCTGACTGTAAATGCCTGCACTGGAGCCCACCTATCTCTTGTCTCAGGAAGTGCAAACAGGAGGCCAGTTGTAAGTGTCTAACCTGGAGCCCATCTATCTCCTACCTCAGAGGGACTCCTCTTTTCTCAGTCCTGGTCCTCAGTTTAATCTCCCTCTATGACAGCAGCATCTATCCACGGCTCAATTCAAAACCTCGGAGCGGACGGGTTTCCAGTTTCCCTTCAGTCCTTCCTGGGTCAGCATGAGCCCTGCCGTGCCCACTTCCCAGCACCCTGTGGCTGCGGCCGGCCCCAGGGCTGCCTGATTACTCTCTGATGTGTGCCACTGACTGCCAGCTGAACAGCCTGCCTCATGCACCCCGTCCTGACACTCCAGACGCCACACTACAGCTGCAGGGTCATTCAGAGACACAGGAAGGACCACGCCAGTCGGCACTGTAAAGCTCAACAGTTCCTGCAGGTGCACAGGGCTCTGGGGCCACGGTGTGGCTGGCAGGTAAATGATTAAAAACAGCTTTTCAGTAGCACAGCACTTATTTGTAGCATTTGCCAATTTCTGTAGTGTAAACACTCCCACAGCGGATGATTTCAGTCTACTGACAAGATGTTACTGATCGCAGTGTTAGGAAGAGATACACGATGCTGCTGCTGCTGCTGCTAAGTCGCTTCAGTCGTGTCCAACCCTGTGCGACCCCATAGATGTCAGCCCACCAGGCTCCCCTGTCCCTGAGATTCTCCAGGCAAGAACACTGGAGTGGGTTGCCATTTCCTTCTTCAATGCATGAAAGTGAAAAGTGAAAGTGAAGAGAGACACACAACAGCCACTATTATCTGTGCACCAAATGATTCCAGGAGCAGAGGCAAGAGTAAGATGTAAAATATTAATTAGGCCATGGTATGTTCTGAATGTTTAATTACATCTTACTCTGGAGAATCCCATGGGCGGAGGAGCCTGGTGGGCTGCGGTCCACGGGGTCGCTAAGAGTCGGACACGACTGAGCGACTTCACTTTCACTTTTCACTCTCATGCACTGGAGAAGGCATGTGCAGGAGATCAAGAGATGTGTATCGCTTCAGTCGTGTCCAACCCTGTGCGACCCCATAGATGTCAGCCCACCAGGCTCCCCTGTCCCTGAGATTCTCCAGGCAAGAACACTGGAGTGGGTTGCCATTTCCTTCTTCAATGCATGAAAGTGAAAAGTGAAAGTGAAGAGAGACACACAACAGCCACTATTATCTGTGCACCAAATGATTCCAGGAGCAGAGGCAAGAGTAAGATGTAAAATATTAATTAGGCCATGGTATGTTCTGAATGTTTAATTACATCTTACTCTGGAGAATCCCATGGGCGGAGGAGCCTGGTGGGCTGCGGTCCACGGGGTCGCTAAGAGTCGGACACGACTGAGCGACTTCACTTTCACTTTTCACTCTCATGCACTGGAGAAGGCATGTGCAGGAGATCAAGAGATGTGTGTTTGGGAAGATCCCCTGGAGAAGGAAACGGTACCCCACTCTAGCATTCTTGCTGGAAAATTCCCACGGACAGAGGAGCCTGCTGGGCTCTAGTCCTTAAGGCCATAAAGATGTCAGACATGACCTGTTGACTGAGCACACCCTCTTCCCACCCAGAGAAAGAACTCCATTCAGTTCCTAGGTCCATGATCCTCGTGGACAGGGCTGTACAAGATTTCTTTAAATTGAGGCACAGCCAATATACAGTAAAATGGAAGATTTTGAGCTTTCAGTTTGGAGAATTTGGATCATCAAATGTGCTTATGTAACCATCACCCAAAACAAAGGATAGAACATTTTCAGTTTTCAAAAGAGCTCCCTTTACCTCCTCCACTCAACCACCCAACCACTGTGTTTATAGAGATTGTCCATAGAGATTAGTTTGCCTGTAGAGATTAGTTTTGATTATTCTGGACTCATAAGGTATGCATCTTTTTGTGTCTGGCTTCTTAAAAATTTAAGATTCATCTATTTGGATTTTTATATCCATTTTTATTATCCAGAACTCACTTATTCAACTACCTGTTACTTCCAGATTTTTTTTTTTTCTATCAGGAAGAAAGCTACAATGAACATTTACGTACAGTTCTCTTTTGTAGATAACAGGTATTTATTTCTTGTGGTAAATACCTGTGAATGGAATTGCTGAGTCATGGGGTAGATGTCCCTTTAGCTTTACAGAAACTAACAAACAATTCTATTTAGTGGGTGTGGCAATCTACACTTACGGCTTTGGAGAAATCTGGATGGGTCCGATTTTAGTCACACTATGGGGAGTGGGCTTCCCTGGAGGCTCGGACAGTAAAGAATCTGCCTGCAATGTGGGAGACTTGGGTTTGACCCCTGGGTTGGGAAGATCTCCTGGAGAAGGGCATGGCAACCCCTCCAGTATTCTTGCCTGGAGAGTCCCCATGGATACAGGAGTCTGGTGGGCTGCAAACAGTCAGTCATGACTGAGTGACTAAGCACCGCACCGCGCGTCAATGACTGAGTGACTAAGCACCGCGCCATGCATCACGGCATGGGGTGTGAGGCAGAACATCGTCGTGGAGTTTTAACTTGTGCTTGTTTGGTATTTTCACATTTTCTTCCTGAAGCTCACAGCCTACCCTGCCTTTCAGTCTGAGGATGTCCTGGGGGTGTTCGGGCTTCTCTGGGGGCTCAGATGGTAAAGTATCTGCCTGCAAAGCAGTGGGCCCAGGTTTGGGCCCTGGATCAGGAAGATACTGTAGAGAAGGGAATGGCTGCCCACTCAAGTGTTCTTGCCTGGGGAATTCCATGGACAGAGGAGCCTTGGCAGGCCACACAGTCCGTGGGGTTGGAGCTTTCACCTCTGAGTGACTAACACTTTTGTTCTTTTTGGGAGTGTTTAAGACCAGGAACCCGATGGTCATAGACAGTACTTTGCTCAAGTAGTACCTGACACTATAGATATTCAAGCCTGACTCTAACTGTGTTTACAATCAAAAATAGACAGTGGGCCCAGGTTTGGGCCCTGGATCAGGAAGATACTGTAGAGAAGGGAATGGCTGCCCACTCAAGTGTTCTTGCCTGGGGAATTCCATGGACAGAGGAGCCTTGGCAGGCCACACAGTCCGTGGGGTTGGAGCTTTCACCTCTGAGTGACTAACACTTTTCTTCTTTTTGGGAGTGTTTAAGACCAGGAACCCGATGGTCATAGACAGTACTTTGCTCAAGTAGTACCTGACACTATAGATATTCAAGCCTGACTCTAACTGTGTTTACAATCAAAAATAGACTTGATCTTTGTCCCTGGTTCCTGGCACAGAGCTCCTAAAACCTTAGAGATTTCCTTAGTGGTAGGGGTGCTTAGTCAGTCTTTTGTGTCCAACTCTTTGCAACCTCATAGACTGTAGCCCTCCAGGCTCCTCTGTCCATGGGGACTCTCCCGGCAAGAATACTGAAGCAGGTTGCCATGCCCTCCTCCAGGGGATCTTCCCAACCCAAGGATCGAACCCAGGTCTCCCACACTGCAGGGGATTCTTTATCATCTAAGCTACCAGGGAAGTCCCTTAGTGGTAGGAGTATCTTATTATTCATAACAAGCCCCTTTTGGCCACCCCTGAGTTTATGCTAATTGATTCTTGGCTCCAGAGAGCTTCAGGATGGTGACTGGTTGCCAGAGGAATCAACCACGTGATTACAGGAGTAAATTCCTAAACTGACCTTCTGACTTTTGAGTAGCAGAGAGGGTCTGGGGGTTAACTTTAATCAGCAATGACCACAATTTAATCAATCATACCCACATTAAAAAAATAAATTGGATTAAAAACTCTGAAGAAATGAGGTTAAAAGAGCTTCTGGGTTGGCGAACACATCCGGGTACAGGGAAGGCAGCACCCCCAGAAAAGGTGTGGGAGCTCAGCACAGCCTCCACCCCACATCTTGCCTATGCCTCCTACTGAGCAGTTACCCATTTGTGTCTTTTTAAATAAAACTGTATTTGAGGGTGTCAGGGGGACCGTTAGAAGGGTGGGTCTGGGGACTTCGTTTGCAGCTGGCATCTAACGTGGGGACAGTCTTGTGGGACGTCCCTTGACATCCCCTGACATGTGGGATCAGCATCAGTTTTGGGTTGTTAGTGTCAGAATTGAATAGGATTGTTGGACCCCCAGTTGGTGTCCACCAGTCAGACCTGGTGTTGGAAGGACGCATGTAACATCAGTAAAAGCCCCGTGCAGGCTGACTCTCGGCTGCGCCTGCCGCTGCCGCTCCAGTTTCGGTGGCGTGTTGTGCTAGACTGCCCTTTAAACAGTGGGACCTGCTGGTATCAGAACTGAAGAGTCGCAAGACTGCCCTCCTCTGAGCCATGCGAATGTGCCGATGCTTCTGTTAAAACAGCAGAACCGTGACATCTCTGGGGATTTGCCAGACACTATTTATCAGGCTTCACAGGACAGGCTCTAACCAAGAGTGAATTCCAGAATGTGTCACGGAGCTCAGAAGGGGAAGCAGACAGCATAAATTGTCAACTGTGAGTTGAGGGAGATGACATGGAGAAGTCTTGGAAGAGTACTTTAATGGAAATGGAAACATCATTAGTGAACAAGACTAATGGCAATGGAGTCATAATTAGGGACAGTTTATGAATTTTATTATGTTTTGTACATTTAAAAATACTAAGAACAGGAAAAGAAGGATGCAATTTTTGTCTCTCATTATTAGTTGTACATAATAAAAATATCCATTAATGTTGTTGGGACTATTTGCTGGCTTTATCTTTATCAGAAATGATGTTTTCCCAGAGCGTCTAAGACTTTTTCTTTCATACTGTGTGGTCGAACCTGGAGTACACTGCAGCTTAGACTCTGAAGCTGACTTTATCATGAGGATATCTGGGGAATAACACTAGCCTGTGAAGACAGCCCTCGCCATTGTCTGTTCGTGAAAACCTCTGGGGAACTCCTGAGGCCCTGAGACACCCAGCTGCGTGAGCATGGACTGTGGAGAGCCAAGCGGTGGAGAACTTTCAGTTCCGTGTGGTTTTATAAGAAGTGGCCCCACACAGCCTCTCTTTTCAGCACAAGTTAGGAGGTGAGGGTCCTGGAGAGGTGCAACGGCTGCACAATCCCAGCTGGCCACTGGCAGGAGGAGAACGCCACCTCCTTGGACTTTTGCTACTGTGTGTGGGGGTGCAGGTTGCGGGGCAATGCCTCACTTCTGGAGAAGAAGGAAAGAGAGAGAGAGACGTGGGAAACAGAAGCTCCAATCCACTGAGCTTTTACCCTTCGTCAGCGCTCCGTCAACATTGTGCATCCACAGCCTGAAGGAGAGAAGGCTGAGCCTGGGAAAAGCCCCATGCAGAAAGGGGCTTTTCCCCCAGCTTTCCCCAGGGAAAGCTGACGCGAGCGCCCCAGTGCCAAAGGCTGGGCGAGTGGGTGTCTGCTGTGAGAGCCGACTGTGCAGAAGCCCGGTGTTGCAAATGCTGCCCTCCTCCTGGTTCACAGTCTCAGCCCCATTGTTCAGACGATGATGTGATTCGGGGGTCTTCTTGGTCTCAGTATTACAGAACCCGTTGGCAGGTCATTTTTAGGCTGGCCCCTGGTCACCCAGGTGGTACTAGTGGTAAAGAACCCACCTGCCAATGAACGAGGTGTAAGCAACGCGGGTTCGGTTGATTCCTGGGTCAGGAAGATCCCTTGGAGGAGGAAATGGCAACCCACTCCAGTATTCTTGCCTGGACAATCCCATGGACAGAGGAGCCTGGCAGGCTATGGTTCATAGGGTCGGACATGACTGAAGTGACTTAGCACTGGCCTCCCAAATACCACTTCCCAGCTGTCGTTGTGGGGGATGCCCAGGCTCACCCCGAGTCACGTGCCTCCATCTTCTGTGGTCTTCACTGTAGCTCTGAAGAGGGGGTGCGCACACAGTCATTACGAGGGTGACCTTGTCCAATCCCACCTGTTAAGCACCTCCAGCGTCAGCAGCTTCTCCTTGGTTGGTCAGTGGCTCTTTTCCAGCAGCTGAAGCAATAGCTGCTGTCTGCTTTATCACATGTTCTGTGTCTTCCCAGATTCCCTGTGCCGCTCTTGGGACTGTAGGCCCCCAGGGCCAGAGAAGTCTTCCAGCTTCAGGCAGACAGCAAGGAAGAGAACATCCTGGACCCTGGCATCAGAGCAAACCTGCGTTTAACAAGACTTTCCTCACTTGGGCCTTAAACCTGCAAATCTAGGGAGAGGAACTGGATCTACACAGGCTTGGAGGCCAGAGCAAAAAGTAGGTGAGGTTTTCACATTTCACACTTGCTTCCTTTGCTCAACTTCCATCTAAAACCCTGACTGGGAACCTGGTGGTGGGCTCATCTTCCACACCAGTTCCTTCCTGGTTGCCTTCTTTTATGTTTTAATTTTTAATTGGATTTGTAAAAGACTGTTTGGTTATCTTTTTTTTTTTTCTTTTGGTTGAGCCACACAGCGCGTAGGATGTTATTTTCCCAACCAGGGATCGAACCCAAATTCCCTTTATTGGAAGTGGCCCTAACCACTGTACCATCAGGGAAGTCCCTTTCCTGGCCTTCTTAATAGCCTTTGGTCCAACCCCTTCTCAGCACAGTCAGCTGCTCCTGCTTCAGCTCAGGCAGTCGTCATTTCTCACTGTGACGCCTGGAACAGCCCCAGACAGGGTGCCCTGTGGCCCGTGGCCGTGTGCTCCGTGTTGCCCTGGGTGTCTTGCCCTCTCTCACTCGTGTGGTGAGAGTTCTGTGGTTGGGAGCAACAGAGACCCATTCTGTGACTTAAACAGAAGGTGCTGCGCAGGGGTGTGGGCGTGCCCACGGGTGGAAGGGAGGGCCTGCGGGCAGGCCTGGGGCAGGCTGATGCCCGGGGTCTCACTGGAGAGAATAACCCACCTCTCCCTACTTCACATTTGCAAACCAAAGGTCCAGCACAGTTGCCACCTTTCAGATCATGTCTGGGGGAGGGAGTGGAGCATGGCTGAAGGCACCCAGGGCCCTGAGTGAAGGTTTGGAGGTAAAGAATGAGGTGATGAGTGTTGTCTTTGGGAGTAAAATAAAATCAAAGCTCAGAGGGCCATGCAAATCAGTCATCACTTCGAACAAGAAGACAACGAAGAAGGGAGGCAGGGAGGAAAAGGGAGGGAGGGAGGGGTGACAGGGAGGAGAGAGCGGAGACAAAGAAGGCAAAGGATAAGCGCAAAAAAGAGGGAAAAAGGGGAGGGGAGTGGAGCAGAGAGGATCTCCGAGACTTGAGGCTGTGGTCAGAACCCAGGAAACCAGCCAGGTGTCAGAGGTTTGAGGCTGGGAGGTGGCTCCTGGGGAAAATCCTTGAGCTGCAGGAAGGGGCCTCTGGAGCTCTGGGTGGGGGCTTTGGGGCCTCAGGGGTAGTTAGGAAGCAATGGTCTAAGGATGGCTGCCGGGGGCCACGCTGGGCATCAGTAGCGCGGGAGGAGAGAGTCACAGCCCTGTCTTCAGTGCCCACAGGGAAGCAGGGCCCCGAGATCAGCCCAGAGAGCAGCCCGCGAGCAGAGAGGGTGCAGACAGCTAGGTCTCGGGGCGTGAAGCAGCCGTCAGTCCTCTGTAAGCTGGGTGTCCCCTGACCGCCTCACAGAGGAGGCCAACTAGACTTAGAGCTAAGAGCCGCCCTCAGCACCTCACAGCCAGACATGGCGCTGCTGGGATCTGGCATCTGGACGCAGGGTGTCGGCCCCCACAGCCCGTGTGCCCACCTCTGCATCCCACCTGCAGCCTCTCTGAACGTGATCCCCTATCTCAGGCCCAGGGAGGCGAACGGCGCGGCTGCTTGGGTAAGGGTGTCTGTGCTGGGCAGGAGGGCGCTGTCGAAGGCAGCTGTCCCTTCCCGACTCAGATGCCCTTCTCTTCAGTTAAGTGCACAACATGGAAAACGGTGGGGGCATTCCTAACTCCTCCAAGCTGGCCTTGCAATGTCACCAGGCTGCTCCCTCCCAAGCTTCAGCACATTTCCCAGCTGTTGATTGCTCCGGGGCTTGCAGGAGTGGGTCCTGTGACCTGGCTGTTTTCTCAACCCAGCGCGATCACAAGGGCTTGTTTTCTTTTTCTGCTGCTGCTAGGAACTCAGACCTTGCTGTGGGGCATCTCGTTTTGGCTTCCAAGCACACTTGTTTTCTCCCATCCCCAGGCCTGCTTCCACTGTCATACCTTCCAACATGCCATCTGGAAATCCTTGAACCATTCTAAAAGACAAGCGACCTTGTTCCCTGGAATTCGCTGCTTGTTTCCTCATTAGGAGTCAGTGGATTGAATATAAATGAGCCATTAGATCCGTTAGAAACGCCGAGTTCAGACGGTTGTGAGTTTTCACTTAGGTATTTTCTGCTTCTTGGCCAAACAAACACTCCAGCGTTCCCCCGTTTCCTTGTTTCTCGTGGTCAGATGGACGGCGTCTCTCCCGTAACTCGTAAGTCAGGCCTCACTGGGGTTTCAGTGAATTCTTTGACTATTGCTCTGATTAATCTGGGAATTGTATGCTTTTCTTTCTTTTGGAATGATCCTTTCTAAGGACCAACTTTTCGTGTGTCCTTGAGTTTAAAAATGAGCCTAGACTTGAAGACACAGGGCATCAGCATTCTCCTTTCCACGCGAGAGAGCTGCAGCTCTGGGAACCGGGGCCGGGAGCAGCCACCCTGTCGCCACGCGCTCACTGGGGGTGGCAATCTGAGCAAAGCCTTTCCACCTGGGAGATGACCAGGAACTGCAATGGGCAGAGCGGAGCAGCCGCAGCAGCAACAACAAACAGCAGGAGCACGTCACAGGCCCTTGCAGTTACCGGATCAAGCACTCCCTGAATGTAAAGTGAAAGAAAGTGAAGTCACTCAGTTGTGTCCGACCCTTTGTGACCCCATGGACTGCAGCCCACCAGGCTCCTCTGTCCATGGGATTTTCCAGGCAAGAGTGCTGGAGTGGGTGCCATTTCCTTCTCCAGAGGATCTTCCCGATCCAGGGATCAAACCCGGGTCTCCCGCACTGTAGGCAAACGCTTTAACCTCTGAGCCACCAGGGAAGTATATATCCCTGAACGAAAGTAGACGTAAAAAAACAAGAGCAAGACCGTTGACCGGCAGAACTCACTCCACACGCTGGGTGGACAAGATGTGGGTGAAAGTAGGACGCAAGCGACGATTCTGTGCCCCTGGAGGTGCCGCAGAGTGCGGACTGGTGGGGCACACAGCCCCCCAGGCCAGGGGCGACCCCCAGCCTGAGGGTCTCTCTGTGTCTCCCCCCGGCACAGCAGTTCAGGACCCTTTCTTTCCGCATTCACTCGGCCACTGAAAGTGAGACAGAGGAACGGTTGTGAGCACTTTATGCCATATTTTTACCTTTGTGACATATTACATCACCCATGCCAGCTGGGTCTGAAGATTTCTTTGGATCGCATGCCCTATGCGTATTGAACAGTGTGAGAAGTTCCACCTTGATAACGCCTTGCAAAGCCCCCTGTGGGGCACACAGAGACAGGAATGTCAGTCCTATTTCCTGATAAAGAAATAAAGGTTCAAGTGGGTGATCTGACCTCTCCAAATCACAGATTCCTCCAAGAGCAGAGCCTGTTCTTAAACTCGGATCTTCTGCCTCCAAGTTTAAGGAAATGTCCATTTATTAATAATAAGAAGAGAGTGTGAATCTTAGAGTTGATTTTTGAGTCTTTGATCATTGGATACAATGGGAATCAGAGCTTCGTGGGGAAGACATGTAGTTCTGTTTTGCTGCGTAAGCTGGCCGTGCTTCCAGCAGTAACACTGGCTGAGGGACAAGTCGGGGCCAGGTTGAGAGTGGGGGTGGGGAGCTGCCTTTGAGACTGTGCCAGTGGCCCTTACTTTACTCAGGCTGTATGAGGCGACCCTAAAGCACCACCTTCTAGCCGCCCTAGCCAGACCCCACGACGACTGGGGGCTCCTTTGGCGGCTCAGTGAAGAATCTGCCTGCAATGCAGGAGGCCCCGGTTTGATCCCTGGGTGAGGAAGGTCCCCTGGTGAAGGCAATGGCTACCCGCTCTAGTATGCTTGCTTGGGAAATCCCATGGACAGAGGAACCTGGCGGGCTACAGTCCATGGGCTCAAAAGAGTTGCACACAACGTAGCAACTGAACAACCAGCCAGCAAGACTCCTGGTTTCCTAGCACCCAGAGCAGCTTTTCCTGATGGATGCAAGCAGCTCCCTGCCAGGGGCCCAGCCAAGCCTTGGCAGAATTAAATGTGACATTCAGTTCCAGATTACAAAAGTTGGAACAGTTTTGCTGAAGCTGTCCATTTTTATTTGTTTGTTTGTTTACTCACTGACTTACTGAGACCTTACTTTAATGACCTGGTTTTGGATTTCTGCATGGAAGATGCACGGGCAGGATGAGGAGTATTTTTATACCGGATACTCATAACGAAGAGACTAACGATGCCACCTTCTATTTCTTTAAAGTTTGTTTCTTCTTTTTAAGCTTCATCCCAGGAATTTGGGATGGAATTCAGGGTTTCCAAGAACTTCACAGGGTGACGGGCGTGTCTAGCTGCTCCCTGAATCCTCTCTATAAAATTCATACCCAACGTCCTGCAGCTTGGACTCCCCCAACTCATGGGGAATTTCCTACTTTACGGAGCAGCCCACTTCCCCCTCCAGCAGCGCTGTCTGAATGTCTGTCTTGAACAGATTCAAGAGATGTAAAAATGTGGAAGAGTTATCAGGTTTGCGTTTTTGCGAGCCCGCCAAGTGATTCCCCAGCAGGCTAAACTTTGAGACCCACTGCTTTACGGCACACTGTCTTTCTGATAATGACCGCGATAGTTACTTTTATGTGGCAACTTGGCTGAGCCATGGTACTTAGTTGTCTAGTTAAAAATGAATCTAGGTTTTGCTGTGAAAGGTATTTAATCAGTAGACTTCGGGTAGATAGGACTGTTGTGCAGTCGCTAAGTCAAGTCTGACTCTCTGTGGCCCCGTGGACTGTGGAACACCAGGCTTCTTGTCCTCCACTATCATCTCCCAGAGTTTGCTCAGATTAACATCTAGCCATCTCATCCTCTGCCACCGCTGCTCCTCCGGCCCTCAATCCCTCGCAGTCTCCGTCTTTTCTAGTGAGCTGGCTCTTCGCGTCAGATCGCCAAAGGATTGGAGTTTTGGCTTCAGGGTCAGTCCTCCCAGTGAATATTCAGGGCTGATTTCCTTTAGGATGGACTGGTTGGCTCTTCTTGCCGTCCACAGGGCGCTCAGGAGTCTCCCAGCACCGCAGTCCACGGGGCTCCCACCACGTCTCAAAAGCATCAGCTCTTTGGCTCTTTGCCTTCTTTATGGTCCAGCTCTCACATCTGTACTTGACTACTGGAAAAACCAAAGCTTTGACTATACGGACCTTTGTTGGCAAAGTGATGTCTCTGCTTTTAATATGCTGTTTAGGTTTGTCATAACTTTCCTTCCAAGAAGCAAATGTCTTTGAATTTCATGGGTACAGTCACCATCTGCAGTGATTTTGGAGCCCCAGAAAATCTCACTGCTTTCACCTTATTCCTTTCTATTTGCCATGAAGTGATGGGACCGGATACCATGATCTTAGTTTTTTGAATGTTGAATTTCAAGCCAGCCTTTTCATGCTCCTCTTTCACCTTCACCCAGAGGCTCTTTAGTTCCTCTTCACTTTCTGCAGTCTTCATAAGGTGTGTGGGTCTCATCCAATCACTGGAAGGGCTTACGTCCCCCAGGCTTCCCAGGTGGTGCCAGTGGTAAAGAACCCTCCTGCCAATGCAGGAGACTCAAGAGATGTGGGTTCAATCCCTGGGTTGGGAGGATCCCCTGGAGAAGGCCACGGCACCCCACTCCAGCATTCATGCCTGGAGAATCCCATGGACGGAGGATCCTGGTGGGCTACAGTCCACGGGGTCGCAGAGTCGGACACGACTGAGCGCCTTGGCACACAACACGCGTGTCCCCTGGCTGGGAAGGAATTCTGCCTCTGCAGCTCAACTGCGGCGTGAACTCCTGCCAGAATCTCTCCTCTGCCAGCCTGCCTTGTAAATTTCGAACTCAACAGCGCCCACAATCAGGTGAGCTAATTCCTTAGAACTGTCTTCTCTTCTCCCCTCCTCTGCCCCTTTCCCTTCCCTTCTCTTCCTCTCTCTCGTTTTCCTATCTGTCCAGCCTATCGGTTCTATTTCTCTGGAGAATCTCAACCAACACAGACGGCCTTAGAATCCAGGGTGCAGTCTTTCTCTCTTAGCCCAGACTCGGTGGCAGTCTTCCTCACTGTAAGACTCCAGACAGCCATTTTATTAGGCAGGAGTTACTACAGGCATGAACTTTAATAGTGATCCAGGATTTAAAATATTAACTAGGAGCTTACACTTTTGTGGGTAGATTTGGCAGAAACCATTTGATTTTGGGTCATTCCTTGGAAGCTTCTTTATTGAAAAAAATTCTAGCTTTCAGTGAGGACTTTAAAACCAGATGGATCTAAATTGGAATCCCCACCATTACTCTTCACTAAACACCTCAGGCAAGTCACTTAACAAATGTGACTCACATTTTCCTCATCAGTGAAATAAGGTTACTAAGGTTATTTTGTTCCTTTTGTGGCTTTAACGAGGCTTCTAGGTAGCATACCCACAGCGTCAATTTATGTCAAGCTTGTGGTTGGCTTTCAGGGGGAATGGGAGCTGTTACTATTTTAGCTTGTTGCTTCTAACATTGGAGGTAAACTAGAAAGTCATCACACTCAACTGGGAGTTTAGGTAAATGTTCTCTGGTTAATCCTGGGTTTATTTTAATGTAATTTATTTCTCTTACCTTCTTGCATTTACTAGAACCTCCAAGGAAATGAGAAGTTATAAGAACGGATGTCCTTGTCTTGATCTTGATCTTAGGGGGAAAACATTGAGCTTTCCACCACTAATTGTAATACGCAGAGAGATCCTCTACGGATTGAGGACGTTCCTTCTATTTCTGGTTTTCTTAGAGTTCTCATGAGGAATGGAAGCTGGACTTTTGAAAATGATTTTACTGCGTCTATTGAGATGCTTATGGTTTTTTGAAATTAAACGTAAAAGTATGGTGAATTATACTGATTGGCTTTTTAAATCATAAACTAACCTTGCATTCCTGAAATATACCTCACTTGGTCAGGACAGATTATATTTTTATGTTGTAAGATTGATTCGTTAAAGTTTTGTTTGACTTAAAATTATGTATTTTCATTTCATTATTTTTTTCTTTTGTGTTCATAGGGCTGTCATGGGCTTGTAGGTTCCTTTTCTTATAATGTCCTGTCTGCATAATACCGGATTCTTAGGATGGGTGGAGCCGCGTTTTCTCCTTGAGTGAGTGAGTGAAGTCGCTCAGTCGTGTCCGACTCTTAGAGACCCCAGGGACTGCAGCCCACCAGGCTGCTCCATCCGTGGGATTTTCCAGGCA
>SJXQ01007837.1:190063-264571 GCA_006408695.1 Aepyceros melampus
CAGGGTCAGGGTCAGGGTCAGGGTCAGGGTAGGGGTTAGGGTTAGGGTTAGGGTAGGGGTTAGGGTTAGGGTTAGGGTTAGGGTCAGGGTCAGGGTCAGGGTCAGGGTTAGGGTAGGGGTTAGGGTTAGGGTTAGGGTTAGGGTAGGGGTTAGGGTTAGGGTTAGGGTTAGGGTCAGGGTTAGGGTTAGGGTTAGGGTTAGGGTTAGCGGGACGGCCGGGCCTGAAGCCGCGCCCACGGCGCTCGCGGCTGCAGCTGCTCTCGGCCACGGTGGGCTCGCCGAGCAGGCCCGTCTCCTCGCGCCCACGGCGATGACACGGTGGGGCAGTTAGTGTGCTTAGTGGGACAGTGTGCTTTCCTAGACCTTGACGAAGTATAGAAAAACGGGGGAGTGCTGACACTCACTCTTTCTGTGGTCTGTTCACGGAACTGACATCAATTGGCTCTTCTTGTTGAAAGTTCTGGAGCTTACCAGAGTCATCTGCTGAGTGCAGTCAGTCTTCCTGAGTCTGGAGTGGGCTCCTTCCTGTCGCTGCCTTTGCTCCAGGCATAAGGACAGACCCTAGAGGACAAAGGGACACACGCCATGTCTCCACCTCTGCCCCGGAACCCAGCTCCTGTGCTCACCAACTGAGTCCAGCCTCTGCCCAGTGGGCCGGTGATCTGTGGTTCCAGGTGTATCCCTGAGAAGCAGAGGACGGTGTAGCAGAGGCAAGGAGACACTGCTGCCAACTGACCATGCAGAAAAAGCAGCTTGGGAGAAGGAGGTGGTCTGTGCCCTTTGCCCTTTGCCCTTTGCCGCCAGCCAGCTGTGTGCATGTCTCCAGGCCTCAGCGTCCTCCTCTGTACAGGGGGCTGGAAATACTACCTGCTTAATATGCTCATAAAACAGCAAACAAGGTGAGATAAACCAGTGCTGGGCATGTAGGTTTCAATGATTTCTAGTTATTATTATTTTTGTTAGTGATATTTTTGTTATTAAGAGCGCAGAAGGATTGATGCTTGCCAACTGGTGTTGGAGAAGACTCTTGAGAGTCCCTTGGACTGCAAGGAGATCCAACCAGTGAATCCTAAAGGAGATCAACCATGAGTATTCATTGGAAGGACTGATGCTGAAGCTGAAACTCCAATACTTTGGCCAGCTGATGTGAAGAGCTGACTCATTGGAAAAGACCCTCATGCTGGGAAAGATGGAAGGCAGGAAGAGAAAGGGACGACAGAGGACGAGATGACTGGATGGCATCACCGACTCAATGGACATGAGCTTGAGCTCCAGGAGATGGTGAAGGGCAGCCTGGCTGCTGCAGTCATGGGGTCACAAACTGGTGTTGGAGAAGACTCTTGAGAGTCCCTTGGACTGCAAGGAGATCCAACCAGTGAATCCTAAAGGAGATCAACCATGAGTATTCATTGGAAGGACTGATGCTGAAGCTGAAACTCCAATACTTTGGCCAGCTGATGTGAAGAGCTGACTCATTGGAAAAGACCCTCATGCTGGGAAAGATGGAAGGCAGGAAGAGAAAGGGACGACAGAGGACGAGATGACTGGATGGCATCACCGACTCAATGGACATGAGCTTGAGCTCCAGGAGATGGTGAAGGGCAGCCTGGCTCTGCAGTCATGGGGTCACAAAGAGCAGAACACCATTGAGTGACAGCAACAGCAGCAGCAGAGACTAGCGTGTTCTAAAGAGCTGAGGGGTCTCCGTGCCGTCCAGTGGTTCAGACTTCATCTTCCAAGGCAGGGGCTGTGGATTCTGTTCCTAGTTGGGGAGCTAAGATCCCACATGGTTTTGGCCCCAATACCAAACAAAAAACAGAAACAATATTGTAACAGATTCCATAAAGGCTTTTAAAGTGGCCCACGTGGAATCTTAAAAAAAGTCGAAAGCCATTAAGGATTTAAAAGCAAAATAGAAATAGGCTCGTCTTTTAAAAAGTTGCAGTAGTTTAGGGTGTGACTGGTATGGACAGTCACACGTACCGAGCTGCCTCGCCCTGGGGCGGGGACACCAGGGTGAAGCCCAGAGCACATCCTGTGGGGGCTTCAGGTCCCACAGCCCGTCATACACTTGTGAGTCTCCACATGCTCAAATGGGCCACGTGCGTGATGCATATGGGGTGGGTGGGATCGTGCCCTCCCTTTTGGTACAATGAGAATTTGCCTTTCTCCAGGGGCCACTGTTTCTAAAACTCTGCCCAGTGGAGTTCGAACTGTACAGTAGGGTTAGTCTCTGAGCCGTTTCAGAAGGTTGCTCTGGTTTGCTTCTTTCTGCATCTAGTGGGTGGAGCGAGGCCACAGGAGCCTCGGAACCGGATTTGTTGCCTAGTTTGGCAGATGGGGAACTGTCTTGGAGAAACAGCTGCTGAACCAGGGCAGAGAGGGGTGGACCCCCGAACAGGGCAGATGTGGACTCAGGGCTGAGCCTCATGGGCAGAGGTCCACAGGCAAGGTTCATGGGCCCAGTGGGGAGCTTTCAGTTGAAAAACTAAAAAGGAGCCAGCTCCCAGGGGCCCAACTACAAAGAAATGAAAGACTCAGACAACTAAAGGCTCCGGACTCAGTCTGGAGTGTGGCTGCCGCGGGGTTCGTAGGTCCTGGGGGTCTGAGCCTGCAGGAGAAAGGTCTGGAGTTCTCCCTTACGATGGGAAAGGTGCTGCTTTAAACCCTGATCTGTTGTGAGCAGTTAACCCCGCACCAACGCTAGGAATCAGGTGCTGTCATTATCACCAGCTACAAATGAAGAGACTGAGGCTCAGAGAGGTTAAGGCACCTGTCTCAGGTCACACAGCTGGTGAGTTGGATGGCTGGCACCCCAGTCTCCTGGCTCCAGAGGATGCGTTGGGCATCCTGCTTCCCCGCAGATACATCCGTGCACTTTCCAATCTGCGTGCTCTAAAGCTCATCCTGAGGGCAGCACTATCAAAGGCCCATCTGTGGAATCTCTGGGCCTTCGAGCCATTCATTAATCATAAAGGGTAATCAGCCTGGAGAGGAGGCAAGGTTGTCCTGGAGGGAAGAACGTGCCTAAGACAGGGACACGTATAGCTCAGTACAGATGTGCTGAGTGTGTGCATGAGTGTGAGTGTGAGCGTACGCATGTGTCTGCGAGCTCAGGAAAAGGCAAGCAACTCTGTCAAAGGCAGGAAGCTCAGAGTGCAGACACACCAGAGGCCTTCCTGACACGTGCAACTCTGTCAAAGGCGGGAAGCTCAGAGTGCAGACACACCGGAGGTCTCCCTGAGAAGTCCAGTTTTTTCTGTGCATTCATTTGCTCTTTATCATTTACTTGAGACAATATCGGCCCCGAGACAATGAGTTTAGAAATGAAGCCTCTGTTCTGTGATTTTACTGGCATTTAGTAAAAGCAGGCAGGCAGACAGACACACACACATACAGAGTGTCAGAGATAAAGGCAACTGGAATCACAGAACCTCACCTCAAACTGCGCTTAAGTAGGCGGCGGAGGTGGCCGCCGCCCTTGAGCGCAGCCGAGAGCTACCCGACATCGCCGGGAGAAGCCACCTCGCCCCCGAGGCCAGGAGCGGCAGCTGAGACGAGCCGCCCAGGCCCAAGGCCAGGGCCAGTGGCCTGGAGGAGCAACCCGAGGAGTGGTGGCTGGGCAGGCACAGGAGGGCCTAGAGGAGCTATCCTACAGCTGGATGGCATCACTGACTCGATGGACGTGAGTCTAAGTGAACTCTGGGATTTGGTGATGGACATGGAGGCCTGGCCTGCTGTGATTCATGGGGTCGCAAAGAATCAGACACGACTGAGGGACTGAACTGAACTGATATTCAGGTGATTGGTTCATGATTGGGATCCAGTGTTTCAGGGCATCAGCTTCTGAGATCATTAATGCTTGGTAGCCCATATACTGTTCTTTCTGGTTAAGACTTAATGCTTACTGAATAGTAATGAGTTTGAAATGCATATTTATGGTTAGCATTCCTTTAGAATCTTTAACTGAAAAGAAAGATAAAGTAAGGGAGAATACGAAAAGGTTATCTCAAAGTCTGCATAGCAGAAACAGAATATATTCCTAGAAATAGGTATATTGCAAGCAGTAAGCTATTGTGTGAGGGTTTACAGACCCCCATAAGGCTTGTAAACCGTCTCTTGGTGAATAGAGCATTTATAAGATGACGAACTGTTAATACATAAATTGCATTTTTAGTTTACAGTTTCTGAAAACATGTCAGTATACCATTTAAAAAATGTCATTTTGCTTTCCTAAAATAAGGGTAAGTAAGTTCTGTGAATAAACATGGGTATTTGTCAAATCTGGATTATGTCAGAAAAAGACATGGCTCAAGAGAGTGGTTTGGTTTATCTCCTTTGTCACGTGTGAGTTTACAGACCCCCATAAGGCTTGTAAACCGTCTCTTGGTGAATAGAGCATTTATAAGATGACGAACTGTTAATACATAAATTGCATTTTTAGTTTACAGTTTCTGAAAACATGTCAGTATACCATTTAAAAAATGTCATTTTGCTTTCCTAAAATAAGGGTAAGTAAGTTCTGTGAATAAACATGGGTATTTGTCAAATCTGGATTATGTCAGAAAAAGACATGGCTCAAGAGAGTGGTTTGGTTTATCTCCTTTGTCACGTGTGTTCTGCTGACAAGAATTTAATTATATGTGTGTGATTCTCTTTGCCATGGTGACTATAAACTTATATTTAGTAATTTTATTTATAAAAACTAAAGCTCTATGCAGAATTAAAATATTAGTATTAGTTAACTGTTAGGAGTTTTTTTTGTTTGTTTGTTTTGTTTTGTTTTTCCTAGACAGGGTCATATAACCTTGATTAAAAGAGAGAATCTTCTTACAGTAGATAATAGTTGGTGTAAATTGAATGTTATAGCCTGTGGTTTTTACATATCAAAACCAAAAGGGGAATAATCTCAAATTTTAAAATATTGAGATACCCAAATCAGTTTTGAGTTTTAAGAGTTGAAAGACTCCATGTGTAACAGTTTCCCAGTTTGTATAAAGCAGTTGCACAAAAACAACTTTTATCCTGGACATTTCTGGTTCTAGAAAAATCAGAAAAAATAGTCTTCTCCTATTGTTTTTTAAAAGTAGGTAGAAGCAGTGAAGTAAAAGTCAGGGTACTCCAGTCTCATGCCATCTGTTTGTCCTTGGGCAAATTTCATTCCGTCCTATGATATCAGAGCATTTTGTTCTGTAGCAGGGAAACCCAAAACCAATAAAGTAAAGCCTACAGTATATTTGAGGAACTTGGAGGAAAAATGAAATGGAAATTAGATACTCTTTTACAGGCATGAAAATAAGCACCTTTATTATGCCTGTAAGACATTTTAATAATATAATTTTTGTAATATTCTCTTTATTAACTTTGTAAGGATGCTAAGGAATATGAATTTAAGGGAAACAGACACAAGTGTTGGGCAGGATCTAGATGGGCAGGAAACTAACTGGAATGTCATGAATCTTTATCTGAACATGCACACCAGATCCAAACAGTCTGTCTGGCTTGATTAGTGAAAAAATCAATCAGGTCAGTTAGGCAGTTCAGTCAAGTCATGAATTAGTTAACTAGTTCTTATTAATCTGAATAGATTAGCTGATATGTTTGTTTATTCAGCCAGCAAGTATTTTTGGAACATCAATTATATGTCAGGCAATGTGCTGTGAACACACAGATGAAAGAGACATTCTTACCTTTAAGGCTTTCACTGATTCAACTGTAGTCCAAGGCATTGAGTTAAATGCCATCTTAATGGAACCTGCTGTAGGCAGATGCTTGATTAATTCAACAGGGTGAGTTGAGGAGCAGTGGACAAGTGTCTATAGGATGAGACACTTCTTGTGAAAATAATGTTAATTCAGAAAAAAAGAAAAAAAAAAACAACTTGGCAGAGGGCTTTGGGATTAGGGAAGTTTCTTGGCTCAGTTATTGCTTCCATTCTTTGATCTCAATCTCAGATGGACTGAGATTAACACACTTTGTTTCTAATCATTTTTTTTACATTTACCACTAGCCCAAATTGAGAGCTTCTTTGTTGCCTAGTATCATCTATAGACTTTTCCTTTCTTTCATCTTTGATAGACAGAAAGACTGAAAAGCATGTGAGTAGGGAAAATATTTCACAGATAAGTAACATGGCCAGGGAGAGGGAATAAAGCGCCACTGCTCCATATGCTAAGATGGGATGCATAATGGAGAAATCTCATACTACCTTAGAATGTCAGTGATAACGCTGGAAGTCCATCACTCTTGTTAATGAATATATGAATAGAAGTAAATGAAGCCCCAACATGAGAAGGAACAGTGATTTGAATGTAGGCCTTGTGTGTGCAGCTGACTGATAGTTAGACCACAGCATGAAAAACTATGGGAAAATATTTAAATGTCTTTTTTTCAGTGCTCTTCTTGGTAGTCTTCAATTCCTATTGGATATAAATGTGAAGAAGACGGCACTTGGGTATCTATGATCATTCTGCACTGAGGCTTTAGTATTCAGTATGATTACCATTTAAAAACTATGCAATTAAAGCTGTGTCTAATGAGAAAAGAAGAGGCCATGGTAAATGTTCAGTGCTAACAAAACCCAGCTATTCCAAAGGTGTAAAATCATCTTGGCTTCTGGTGTTAGGATGGTGCCTCTGGGGATTTGAAGGGATGGTGCTGTAATTAAAAGACTTAAGTCATGGATTGTAATGGCCCTGGTGAACAGCACAGCTCCCGAGAAGGCAAGGAATTCTTTCAGATCGTTCATGAGAGAGTGAAGGCTTTTCTTTGTTCTAAAATAATATGAAATGCTGAGATTCAGTTTAAAAATTCTGTCTAGTTCAGAAGTTTATTTTTAAAATGGGTGTCATATCTGACATAAGATTTTGGTGCAGTGTTTTTTTCTGCCACAATATTAATATTAATAACCTACATTCAACATTAACTTAGTTACTTCAATATTATAACTATCAATCAACATATTTGTTTAAATAGATTAAAAATAGCTGAATGCTGCTCTAGAAGCCATCTGTCAAGTTAATGTTTGATTGCTCTTTCCAGGTTCAGTGTGGATCATATAGTAGAATTGAATTAATTTGTCAAATTTTTATTCAGTTATACTTGTGTGACCACTAAGAATTGCCAGTAGATTCTGCTTAGAATTTAATGAAAGGAGCTCTGAAAGGTGTGAGCCAATAGTATAATCAATAAGCCTGAATTCAAACATATCTGAAGTTTGAGTGAGCTCTGCAGATTTAGTCTCTAAAGCATCTATTTAAAGGGACATTTTGATTTAATTGAAGGGGAGAGCTAAATAAGGAAGAGGAAATGAGTGACAAGGTGACATAGTTATTATGATACACAGTAATTTTGACTTTCGATCTGGGGTTTAGTGTAGCAGAGAAAGAATCTGGAGGTGGGAACAGAATAGGATGAATTTGAGAAGAGGGGATTAACGAATTAAAGGTTCAGATAGAGTAAGTGGCTTCAAAGGATACAAAACCAAGGAGTGATAAGGGATTCCCATTTTACTTAAATTCTTCTTAAACAAGCATTAAGATATTGAAGCAGAAACCTTAGAAATTATGTTGTATTAACTGATTAAATGCTTACTAAGTAGCTTTGGCACTCAAAGTTCAGTTAGGCAGCTGTAGTGTATCCAAAGCTTTGACATCTGATGGCTACAGGCAGAAGTCCACAAACTAGAGTCCCCCAGCCAAATTAGGCCACTACCTGTTTTTGTGCTTCCTGGGGGCTAAGAAAGGCTTTTGCATTTTTTAGTGGTTGAAATAAAATCAGGAGTATTTAGTGACATATGAAAATTATATGAAATTCAAATATGAAGTTTTATTGAATGCATCTACACTTTTCTTTTTAAACATTTGGTTAATGGCTGCATTCCTGCTATAAGAGCAGAATTGAGTAATTGAAGCAGACCGTGTAATCTGTAAGCTCTTACGTATTTACTCTCTGACCCTCTGTAGAAAAATCTTTCTGAGTTTAGGTCTGAAATGTGGGCTTCAGTGACTTCACAGTCAAGATTTATTGAGGACTTTTGTATGCTGGGCACTTTTCTCTGAGCTCTTTCATCTCGTTTAATCCTCACAGCACTTCCATGAGATAGCTGCTGTCTGCCTACAATGCGGGAGACCCAGGTTCGATCCCTGGGTTAGAAAGATCCTCTGGAGAAGGAAATGGCAACCCACTCCAGTACTCTTGCTTGGAAAATCCTGTGGACGGAGGAGCATGGTAGGCTACAGTCCATGGGGTCGCAAAGAGTCGAACATGACTGAGAGACTTCACTCACTTTAAAATAAGAAATGTTAACACCTTGCCCTTAAATCACATAGGTATTAAGTGATGGAATTGAGATTTGAACCCTGGTAATATGACTCCAAAAAGTATGCTATACACTTTCTAGATATCAATTTCCCATCTTTAAAATATGGATTGTATACTTTTTAAGATACTTATTATTAGATAGTTTGTTAAACATGTATAAAGCCCTTGGTATAAACAATTGATTTACAATATAGTCTTCATTTCTTTTTATCTTGTATGCCATTTTTTGGTAAGACTCTCCTAGTTTACTTGTTAACATAAAAATTTGAGATCCTGGACCTAGAGATTTTGGAATGAAGACTAAATTTATACTTTTTGAAGAATACCCCTGAGTTAGTTCAGTGCACATGGTTAGGGTGGCACTTGGAGAAATCTTGGGTCATTTTGAGTATGAAGAAGGAAAGAAGAGTAGCTTCTGCCCTCCAAAAAGATCAACCTTGTGTATGTAAATATGTAACTATCATAATGAACATCAAAATCCAAAGTTATGAACAGGTGCTATAGAAATTCAGTTGAAGGAGAGCTTATTGTAGGAATAAGAATTAAAATTATGGAATAAGAGATAAGAAAGGTTACACATTAAGATAGAGAGTACTGGCCAACTAGATCAGTTCAGTTCAGTTCATTTCAGTCGCTCAGTCATGTCCGACTCTTTGCGACCCCATGAATCGTAGCACGCCAGGCCTCCCTGTCCATCACCAACTCCTGGAGTTCACTCAGACCCACGCCCATTGAATCTGTGATGCCATCCAGCCATCTCATCCTTGGTCGTCCCTTTCTCCTCTTGCCCCCAATCCCTCCCAGCATCAGGGTCTTTTCTAATGAGTCAACTCTTCGGATGAGGTGGCCAAAGTACTGGAGTTTCAGCTTTAGCATCATTCCTTCCAAAGAAATCCCATGGTTGATCTCCTTCAGAATGGACAGGTTGGATCTCCTTGCAGTCCAAGGGACTCTCAAGAGCCTTCTCCAACACCACACTTCAAACCATCAATTCTTCGGCACTCAGCCTTCTTCACAGTCCAACTGTCACATCCATACATGAGCACTGGAAAAACCATAGCCTTGACTAGACGGACCTTAGTCGGCAAAGTAATGTCTCTGCTTTTGAATATACTATCTAGGTTGGTCATAATTTTTCTTCCAAGGAGTAAGCATCTTTTAATTTCATGGCTGCAATCACCATCTGAAGTGATTTTGGAGCCCCCCAAAAATAAAGTCTGACACTATTTCCACTGTTTCCCCATCTATTTCCCATGAGGTGATGGGACCAGATGCCATGATCTTCATTTTCTGAACGTTGAGCTTTAAGCCAACTTTTTCACTCTCCTCTTTCACTTTCATCAAGAGGCTTTTTAGTTCCTCTTCACTTTCTGCCATAAGGGTGATGTTATCTGCATATCTGAGGTTATTGATATTTCTCCCAGCAATCTTGATTCCAGCTTGTGTTTCTTCCAGTCCAGCGTTTCTCATGATGTACTCTGCATAGAAGTTAAATAAGCAGAGTGACAATATGCAGCTTTTATGTACCCCTTTTCCTATTTGGAACCAGGTTGTTCCATGTCCAGTTCTAACTGTTGCTTCCTGACCTGCATACAGATTTCTCAAGAGGCAGGTCAGGTAGTCTGGTATTCCTATCTCTTTCAGAATTTTCCACAGTTTCTTGTGATCCACACAGTCAAAGGCTTTGCCGTAGTCAATAAAGCAGAAATAGATGTTTTTCTGGAACTCTCTTGCTTTTTCCATGATCCAGCGAATGTTGGCAATTTGATCTCTGGTTCCTCTGCCTTTTCTAAAACCAGCTTGAACATCAGGGAGCTCACGGTTCACGTATTGCTGAAGTCTGGCTTGGAGAATTTTGAGCATTACTTTACTAGCATGTGAGATGAGTGCAATTGTGCGGTAGTTTGAGCATACTTTGGCATTGCCTTTCTTTGGGATTGGAATGAAAACTGACCTTTTCCAGTCCTGTGGCCACTGCTGAGTTTTCCAGATTTGTGGCCAACTGGATAAGCTATCCTAAATGAATGAATAAACTAATATGAAAACTAACTTGAAAAGGCATTCACAAGATTTCCTGAAAACTCAGGCTGTCCAGGTGTTTGTCAGAAGTAGACTCAGAGGCCCTGCTCAAGAATGAATCTTGGTGAGCACTCTCAGGTAGTCTACAGATAGGTCTGGGACGCAGTGATGGAAACAGTGGTTATGGTACAGTGTTGATGTTCAGTCACAAATATATTATCAATCTTGTATATCAAAAAGGAAGAAATACTCATCCCACCTTGGGGAAGCAAGTGGGTTACATTGATGAGTCAACAGTACTGGTAAGAAGGTAGATGAAACATGAAAACTATTATGTGCAAAAGAACAAGAATAACCAAAGGATATCAATGGAGCAATTCAGTTCAGATCAGTCGCTCAGTCGTGTATGATGTTTTGCGACCTCATGGACTCCCTGTCCGTTACCAACTCCTGGAGTGTACTCAAACTCATATCCATGAATCAGCGATGCCATCCAACCATCTCATCATCTGTTGTCCCCTTCTCCTCCCGCCTTCAATCTTTCCCAGCATCAGGGTCTTTTCAAATGAGTCAGCTCTTCGCATGAGGTGGCCAAAGTATTGGAGCTTCAGCTTCAGCATCAGTCCTTTCAATAAATATTCAGGACCGAATTCCTTTAGGATGGACTGTTTGGATCTCCTTGCAGTTCAAGGAGCAATTCATGATGATGCCAAAGAATAACAAACAGTTTTTCTACCAAAGTGTGACCTAAATGCAGAAGGCTTAGGTCAAAATTGTTGTTTAGTGGCCATGTCTGGCTGTTTTGTGACCCCATGGACTGTAGCCCTCCAGGCTCCTCTGTCCATGGAATTTCCCAGGCAAGAATACTGGAGTGGGTTGCCATTTCTTTCTCTAGGGGATCTTCCTGATCCAGGGATTGAACTGGCAACTCCTGAATTGGCAGGCACATTCTTTACCACTGAAAGAAAGAAAGAGAAGTTGTTCAGCCATGTCTGACTCTTTGTGAGCCCATGTACTGTAGCCTACTAGGCTCCTCTGTTCACGAGATTTTCCAGGCAAGAGTATTGGAGTGGGTTGCCATTCTTTACCACTGAACCACCACGGAAACCCTAGGTCAAAATACCTATGAGCAAACAATTTTAATGTTAATAGATATGTTAATTGCAGAAGGCACACACACACTCACACTCTCCCCTTCACCCTCCTCCTCCTTTTCTCTGATTTAACATGCATAGGTAGTTCATAGTTACCATAGTCACTGGTTTTAGAGAACTTGGTGATATAGAATATAAAGATCTACAAAAGATCAACTCTCAGGATTTTTTGGTTCAAAGCCTTACTATCTTAGGATAAGCTCAAAATCAAATATGAACTTTTAAAAGAATACAGATAACTGAAGTTAAACTGACTCTATGTCTAAATTTTCTGATATAAATACCCTTTATCTTTGATTTAACTTCTAAGATTAGCTTCCTTCAAAGTGTCTCCCTCTATCTTCCCTCCCTTCCCCTTTCCTTCTGTCTTTGGAATGTTTCAGATATGAAATAAAACATGACTACCGAGTTTCACCAACTCTCAACATTTTGCCACATTTGCCTTCTTTTGTTTTTTGAGTGAAAATAATGTTAAAGATACAGTAGACCGAAAAACCTCTCTTCATGACTCTCCAGTCTTCTCCCCTTGACTCTCATTAGCATGAGTCACTTTTCTACTATATGACCTTGGCACTGATCATTCCCAAAAAAGTTTTTGAAAATTTTCTGCTAGATAGTGATAAAAACATAAAATACTGATATCACATTAAAAAATTTTCTAGCATTATTACACATACAATTCTGAAGAATGCATTTTAATTTAAAACTGTGTTTGGGGATTTAATCATATTGAACTTTGCAACTCTAGCTTATTTGACTGTTCACATTCCATTGTGTGACTGTGCCACAAGTTATTAATACATTTTCTTGGTAAAGAATATTTGGCTTGTTTACAGCTTTTAGCTATGACAGGTGATAACGGCAATGAACATTCTTATAGGTATCTTCTTGTATGCATGCTCAGTCTTTTAGTCATGTCCAACTCTTTGCAACCCCATGGACTTCAGCCAGCCAGGCTCCTCTGTCCATGTAATTTTCCAGGCAAGAATACTGGAATGGGATTACATGCCTTCCTCCAGATCTTCCTGACCCAGAGATTGAACCCGTGTCTCTTTCGTCTCCTGCTTTGGCAGGCGAGTTCTTTACCACAGTGCCACCTGGAAGATCATCTTGTATAGTGAAATGAAAGTGAAAGTCTCTCAGTTGTGTCCAACTCTTTGTGACCCCATTGACTGTAGCCCACGAAGCTCTTCTGTTCATAGGATTCTCCAGGCAAGAATACTGGAGTGGGTAGTCATTCCCTTCTCCAGGGGATTTTCCCAACCCAGATATCAAAGCCAGTTTTCTTATATTGTAATTATATTATGAGCTCTTCTTTTAGCTTAGTTAATTCTTTTCTCATTTCATCTAAAATGTCCTAAAATATTAGAGAAATATAGAAAAGAAATACTGTTAAAGATTGTTGCTCATATAAAATTTTACAAATGTATGAAATATTAGCTGTTTTTTCCCCCAGAGTCATATCTGTGTGAAATTTCACCTGGGGCAGTGGCCTCAACAATGTCTGGAGATTTCAGTGCCCCTATTCTTGAGCCTGTAGCAGTAATTGAGCATCTGTCTCCAAACCAAGAGTGTAGTTGCTGTTTCACAGAATATGCATATTTTCAAATTTGTTAAATGTATTGACAACTTGTTTTCCCTTTAACAGTGTATGTGTGTCTCAGTTTAAATATTTGAATCTGTCTCTTTATTTTTGTTTTTTAAACCATGAATCAAATTAATTGAAATGATATACTGTGTGATCTGGGCTTCCCTCGTAGCTCAGGGGTAAAGAAGCTTCCTGCACTGCAGGAGCTGCAGGTTTGATCCCTGGGTCAGGAATATCCTCTGGAGGAGGGCATGGCAACTCACTCAAGTATTCTTGCCAGGAGAATCCCACAGAGAAAGGAGACTAGCAGGCTGCAGTCCATAGGGTCACAAAGAGTCGGACATGACTGAAGTGACTTAGCATGAACCATGTAGGTCTACATTTTTTATTTCCTAGATTACTTGTGAGATGAGTTTTGTTTTTGTTTTATTTTATTATATACTTAAATTGCCATTACTGTGGACTTTCCTATTTATTTGTTTTGCTCATTTTTTCAGTTGGATTTTAAATTTTATTACTTATTTTATGAGTTTTTAATATTATCCAAGTATTGTTCATATATCAGATATATGTACTACTAATACTTTCCTCATGTGATTTTTTTCCCCCCTTTGTTTATGGTAAGATTTTTCTTACTGAAATATTTTATTCTGGTGTAGTCAATTTTATTCATGATTTTCATTATGATTTGTGTTATTTTAGAAATTCTTCCCTATATTGAAATGATAAAACATGTCTCCTGTATTTCTTTTAAATGCTTAAAATTCTAGTGTTTCAATTTGGATTGTTAATCCATCTGGCATTTATATTTGTGTATGTTATAAGTGCATTATAGTGGCTGGAGTTTAAGTGGAGAATGGATGGTAGTTAAGTGGGCAGGTGTCCTGCGTGCCAGGAGTGTGCACTATTGGAGGAGAAGTAGATTACAAATAAGTTGTGCTGTTTAGGACTGGTTGGCAAGGCTTGGGATATATAATAGTTCAAGGGCTGCTGTGACCACAGCAAACTGGGTGCCTTAAGTCACAGAATTGTATTTCTCACAGTACAGCATCCTGGAAGCCCAAGATCAAGGTGTCGGAAGGCTTAGACTCTTTTAGGCCTCTATTGGCTTGAAACTATCTTTTCCCTGTGTACTCACGTGGTCCTTTCTCTATCTGTACACATCCTTTGTGTTTCTTTGTGTGTCCAAATGTCCTCCTTTTAAAAGGACAGTGTATTTTCCAAGTCTCTTGTAAATGTGTTATCATACTTTCATAATTAAAAAATATATAAATAAAAGAAAGAGGAAAAAAATAAAATAGGAGTCAGGATCTGCTTCATAAGGTGGAAGTTCCCCCAAAACATATAGGTGTTCAGTAAACATAATGTGTGTGTGTGTTAGTCACTTAGTCCTGTCTGACTCTTTGTGACCCCAAGGACTATAACCCACCAGGAAATAGTAGATGTCTATTATAAGTGCTTCGAGTAAAGAAACTATATCTAAATATATCTATGGAGATGTTCTTGGTTACTAGAAGCACAATTTACAATTTTCCTTTTGTGTTACCATATTTTCCTTAATAAGCATGTGAAGTGAAGTGAAATCGCTCAGTCATGTCCAATTCTTTGCCACCCCATGGACTGTAGCCTACAAGGCTCCTCTGTCCATGGGATTTTCCAGGCAAGAATACTGGAGTGGGGTGCCATTTCCTTCTCCAGGAGATCTTCCTGACCCAGGGATTGAACCCAGGTCTCTTGCATTGTAGGCAGATGCCTTACCATCTGAGCCACCAGGGAAGTTAATAAGCATGTATTGCACAAGTAATAAAAATTTTAAGAGTATTATTCTGAGAAAATAATAAAGGATGCTAGTCGTACTGGATCAGAGTCTACCCCAACAGCCTCACTTAACCTAATCACCCATTTAAGGTTCTATTTTCAAATATAATCACACTCTGAAGTACTGGGCCTCAACATAGGAATTTGGTGAGACAGAAGGATACATTTTAGCCCATAACAGGATATATTGGTTTGCTAAATTTTTAGGACAACTTAACATGTAAATGTCTCCTGGAAAGCAGTCATGGTAGCTCTGGGCTTTCAGAGATGAAAGTGGAAACTGCCAGGCCTCTGAAGGTCTAGGCCTGGCACTGACATGGTGCCTTTGTTGGTTTTTTCCATTGGTCAGCAAAAATCACAGGGCCAGCACAAATTCTCAGGGAGGGGAAAGAGATTCCACATGTAAGAACAGAGAGAATTATTGGTGGCTATGATTGCAGACTAAGAATGTGGTCACTGAGGTGAGAAGAGAAAGTGAGAGTGCACTTTCAGATTCCAAGAAAGGAGAATAATTTGAGAAGCATTTATTTCAGAGTTTTAAACTTGGCAGAGTAATCAAATAGGATATGAAACAGAGGAAGTCCTGGTTTTGGCAGTCAGTAAGGACTTGGCAAACAGTGAGATTTGGGGGATACAAAAGATCATGGATTTGAATTTGATTTAAATTCAATGTATGGGGGCAGGGACAGTGAGAAAAGAGCTCAACTGCACACACACAAGTATGCGGATCAAAGAGAGGAAACGGGAGTACAAAGACACTGGCTTCCTTGAGTCACGTGGAGGAAACGGAAACCAGAAAGGAGGTAATTACAGACGGTATCTTCATCTCAGAGGCACATACAATTTCTGCTGCAAGACCCAGGTCCTACCTTTCATTTAGATTGTCATCTATCAGACTCCTCTCCTCTGATGACATGATCAGAAGTGAGATAAAATCTAGCTTTATTTTGGGAGATACTGAGGGGAGATTTCTCATTGAAGATTTTTTTTTTTTTTCCTAAACAGCAGATAACTTGCAGATTGGTTTCAGATGGCACATGAGTCAGTCAGTTCAGTCGCTCAGTCATGTCTGACTCTTTGCGACCACATGAATCTCAGCACGCCAGCCCTCCCTGTCCATCACCAACTCCCAGAGTCTACTCAAACTCATATCCATTGAGTTGGTGATGCCATCCAGCCATCTCATCCTCTGTTGTCCCCTTCTCCTCCTGCCCTCAATCTCTCTCAGCATCAGGGTCTTTTCCGGTGAGAATTCTTTACATGAGGTGGCCAAAGTATTGGAGTTTCAGCCTCAGCATCATTCCTTCCAATGAACACCCAGGAATGATATCCTTTAGAATGGATTGGTTGGATCTCCTTGCAGTCCAAGGGACTATGGCTCATACACCTCACCAAGTCTGCCAGAAGAGCCTGTGGCAGAGATCAGTAAATGAGTGTTCCTGGCCTGTTGCATGGTTTTGTAAATAAAGTTTTATTGGAACATAGCCACACTCATCTGTTTTTTGTATTATCTGTGGTTTTCCTGCCACCCTGGCAGAGTTGAAATGTTGAGAAAGAGACCATTTGACCCACAATAAAACATTTATTTTCTAGCCCTTTTCAGGAAGAGTTTTCCAACTCCTGAAGTATAATATTGAATTATATAATATATATAATATATAATTTATATATATTACAGAAAGTATAATAAGTTTCTGAAAACCGTTGGCATTTAGCAGGCAGGTAAATGGTTACCTAGGGTGATAGAGAAAGTCTTGGTAATTGACAAGCACTGCTGAGGGTTACAGAGACCATGCCTGAGAAGGATTATTCAGAAAAGTCAGGCAGTGACAGTCCCCAAGACATTTGCCAGATTCAGCAAATGAAAATAACAGAATATTCAGTTACATTTGAATATCAGATTAAAACACAGATCTTTTTAAAAAGTATATGTATTTTTTGGACTTCCCTGGTGGCTCAGAGGTTAAAGCGTCTGCCTCCAATGTGGGAGACCCGGGTTCCATCCCTGGCTCGGGAAGATCCCCTGGAGGAGGAAATGGCAACCCACTCCAGTATTCTTGCTTGGAGAATCTCATGGACTGAGGAGCCTGGTGGGCTGCAGTCCATGGGGTCACAAAGAGTCGGACACGACTGAGTGACTTTAGTTACTTACTATATGATTTTAGGGACATACTTATACTAAAAGAACCTTGTTGTTTGTCTGATATTCAATGTTAACTGTGGGGGTCCTGGATTTTCTCTGTCTATGCTAGTCTCCAAGCATCAGAGTGTTGTGAAGGAGTCTGAACACAGACTGCCTAAGTTCAAATATCGCCTTCATCTCTCCCTGACTGAGTGACTTTTGGTATCATATTTAGTCCTCAGTGGCCCAGTTTCTTCATCTGAGCTATAAGAATAATAACAGTTAAAGAATTAAGTGGGGAGAATATGAGAATAGTATAGGATTAAGTGAATTCATGTATACATCCATCACAACTCTTGATTATGTGTTTACTTTTATTAATCATGCAAAATAAATCAGGATGAGGGAAACTTTGAATCTTCCTAAATACAAATCATCCAGAGGAAGGTCCCCTGGAAAAGAAAATGGCAACCCATTCCAGTATTCTTGCCTGGAAAATTCCATGGACAGAGGAGCCTAGTGGGCTGTAACCCATGGGGTTGCAAAGAGTCAAACATGACTGAGCAACTAAAGCTTACTTCCTTAGTGTATATATGTTAATCCCAGCCTCTGCCCACTCCCCATTTCCCCTTTTGTAAGGATAAGTTTGTTTTCTATGTCTTTGAGTCTATTTTGTTTTGGAAATGTTTATCTGTATTTTTTTTTTTAAAGATTCCACAATAAGTGATATCATATGATATTTGTCTTTCTCTGACTGGCTTGCTCCATTTAGTCTGATAATCTCCAGGTCTACCCATGTTGCTACAAATGGCATTATTTCAACAGTTTATTTAAATTCATTTCAAAAATTACTATTTCCTTATTTACAAGTTCTCTACTTTTAACCCCTGTTCATCTTTCTAACAATGTTATTCACATAAGCAGAGCTCCTCGTGTAATGTTATTTGTATCCAAGCCTTTTCAGTGTTTCAGTCTTAAATAATTCTGCCTAGTGACTGTGTGCTGGAAATAGCCACACCGGCTTTCTCTTGGCATGGATTCTTTGTATATCTGCAGTATAAGGCTTTTATTTGTGTCCTGACAATAACAAATGACTTATGGAAATTCTGGGTGGTTGAGTAATAGATGTCCTGAATGAATTGTCCAAGAATAATGCAGCACACTCTGAATTACAAAATATTTCAGTAATTATGATTATGCAGGGAAATAATTTACAGTTATTTTTCAGAATTCATTAAGAATTTTAAGTGATTAGGAGTTTAGATATATGTGTTATGGAGCTAGTACCAACAAATTATCTATCTTATCTGTCTGAGGAGGAGAAATGTTATGGGAGAAGTTAAAGTAAATGAATAAATATGAAACATATTCTAAGGAATGCAAAACTGTGCAAAGATGTAATATGTCTCTAAGCCAACACAATTTGGTTTGATACATGATCTTTTTATTTCACTGTTTTAAAATGCATCCCACAGCATAAACCATTCTTTACTCTTTTCCATGGGGAAATATGTGAAGACAGACAGTTCCACACAGGTCTGCCCCACTGGAAGGTTTTTATTTCAATGCTATCAACTTCTATTCTCTGCAATCATTTTTCTTTTATTCTCAGTATCCATTGTTTTCAGTAATTCACTTGAGTGATCTGAAAACCGCTGAGAGCAACTGTGAGAAATCTGCCTGCTGACTTTGTGAGAGTGAATTTTTAGAAGGAGGTTATTTCTGAGTCTATAGACAATAAATAAATGGACTGAAATTAAATTATCATTATCTCACACAATCACCTTGATAAGAAAATACAATTTTTTTTTTTTTGGCTGTATAGAAATGCCCTTAAGTCATATCTGGTAACCTTGACTCCCTAGTATTATGTATTAGAATATTTACTGTTTTCCTAAAGGGAGGAAGCAGAGGAAGCATCAGGGCTAGCTCTCACCTTCCCTTACTCGTGGCCTGCCTTCTCCTTGATCATCTATCCAGTGATTGTGTAGCAGCGGCTATTCTATTGTACAAGGTAATACATTCAATATAACCAGTGAATAAGTTCACAGGGAAAAAAAAAAAGAAAACGAGTTATAAGGTTAATTTGATTGTCTAAGCAGTTACACCTGAAGTGTACTCAGGATATCTCTCTGATTGTTATTGTCATTATTCTGATTGTCAGCATCAAAGTCCTCATCATTTTCACTGATGATATTTTAGTAATTTTAAAGCCGTACCTGTATGATATCACAGTAACAGATTTACCTAATTCAATCGCCTTAAACAAGTCAAATCTTTTTTTTTTTCTAATTAATAAAGGTTATCAGCTCAGTCTGATAGTTCATAAATAGCGTGACTGATACCTTACCATTCCCATGATGATTGGAATACTGGTCAGCTGCTCTCAGCTCACTAACTTCCAAATAACTGTGGAACCTCATCATCTGCACTTTTTTATTTTGCATCAAGTATGTGTGTGCATAGAATGAGTAACAGGTCTCTGTACTCTTGAGATTGGAAGGGATTCTCTATGTTATGCAGTCTATTGTGAGGGTGGCTTTGTCTCACGAAAGCCACCAATGTACCCACTAGTCTAGGATTGTTTTATCTGTTCATCTATTGAAGGAGCAGTTCTTTGGTCATAAATAATTCATTTGACCAAGCTCTTATATTTGGATACATTAAAAATAAATTCTTGCCATGCAAGTTTTTTGGATACAATTATTGATTTCAATCTGTTTGATTTCCTTAGTTGGTGCAAATAGAAAAAAAAAAAAAAAAGTGCCTGATTAGACCTGCTGCTGCTGCTGCTAAGTCACTTCAGTCGTGTCCGATTCTGTGCGACCCCATAGACGGCAGCCCACCAGGCTACCCCATCCCTGGGATTTTCCAGGCAAGAACACTGGAGTGGGTTGCCATTTCCTTCTCCAATGCGTGAAAGTGAAAAGTGAAAGTGAAAACCAGTGTGATTTAAAGGAATCAAGTATTATAATAGACATGTTTATTAGCACTTCCTCTGTGACAGTAAGTTATTTATAGATACTAACTTATCTAATCTTTTAGAAACTCTATATCACTAGTTTTTCTATTTTTATATAAGATTTTGCTGAGACAAAGAGTACCAAGGTACCAAGCTAAAAAGTAGTAAAGTCAAAAATTAAATTTGACTTATTCCAAAGTTTAAAACACTCATACATAACAAAACCCTGCTCAAAAGCAATGGAAGTTTTGCCTCATTGTAGGAAGAAATTTACTTTTGTGTCTTGCTTATAACTACAGCATTAAAAGTCCTGGGATGTGCATGAGGAGGATGATGCAAAGGGGTATCTTGACAGATGAGAATTTACTGCCTCCCCTTTACTTTATATAGAGTCTGTCCTGAAGGAAACTGGAAAAGAAAATATTTAAGCCAGAGTTTTCCCTGTGGAAGAAAATAATGATATATATGATACATATGTAACAAGCATTGGGGGTTGGGGCATCAGGAGACTCTAGAGGCAGCTGAGGTATGTGAGGTATGTGAGGTATGTGAGACAAAGGAAAGGGAAGGAGGACTTTTTTTCTTTTCCCTTTTTTTCCATTATGAATGTAATCTTATTTTTAGCACTTTCTTGAGAGTAATCTCAAGAAAAGTTTTAACTGATTTAACTGATTTTTAATTATTTCTAGGGGCCAGACTGCTTCTTGGGATGTAATTGACTTTAAAGTTATAAAACAAAAGCCAAACTAAAATAGTTTATAATTTTTTGTACTATACTACAAATGCTGATAATCAATATAATCACTGCAGCTTCCTTTTTTGTCTAAAATTTTGTTTAGCTCATATTTTAACATGACTCCATCTAGTCTTCATCAGTTCAGTTCAGTTCAGTCGCTCAGTCATGTCCGACTCTCTGCGACCCCATGAATCACAGCACGTCAGGCCTCCCTGTTCATCACCAACTCCCGGAGTTCACTCAGACTCACGTCCATTGAGTCCGTGATGCCATCAAGCCATCTCATCCTCGGTCGTCCCCTTCTTCTCCTGCCCCCAATCCCTCCCAGCATCAGGGTCTTTTCCACTGAGTCAACTCTTCACATGAGGTGGCCAAAGTACTGGAGCTTCAGTTTTAGCATCATTCCTTCCAAAGAAATCCCAGGGTTGATCTCCTTCAGAATGGACTGGTTGGATCTCCTTGCAGTCCAAGGGACTCTCATGAGTCTTCTCCAACACCACAGTTCAAAAGCATCAATTCTTCGGCGCTCAGCCTTCTTCACAGTCCAACTTTCACATCCATATATGACTACTGGAAAAACCATAGCCTTCATAGCACCCACAAAAGTACTGTTATTATTATTCTCTTTCACAAGTTTCTTTTTTCAGACAGGTACATCCAGTAACTGCTTTAGTTAGTTGTAACATTATTAATTATTGATGTCAAAACGGAAAACATGAAAACTGTTACTGGTGTAATAATAATAATAGTTGTCTTTTCTCTTAAAATTTTTTTTTGTACTTAGGTATGCTCAAGGCAAACTTTTTTTTTAATACTGTAGTATTCATGTGTGTAACTAGCACTTTAGAAATATTTTCTATGAATGTCTCTGTAGAGATAGTATAATGCAGCCCAGAGTGCTGCATAGTATTTCCAGGAAATAACACTACTCTGATTCATTTCTACACCTAGCACTCTTTTTAGATGCATCTTTTACACAGTTGTCCTTGGCGAATATATACCATACCAATCTAACTTTAAAAAAATTATCTATAATTTTTCAACTAGTCTGTAAGCCCAAATAATTACTGCAGTATGTCCATGAAGAAATTGAGACAGAGGAAGGTTAAATGTTTGATGAAAAACAAATGCTTCATCCTGCTAAGAACAACTGAAAAGCCTGGATATTATGCATGAAACATTGTAAGAAGACTACCAAGTGGAAAGAAGGCAGCAGAGCCAGGAACCACCATACTGGTTAGGCTCCTGTGTTTCTTGTTGGCTTATACATCTTAGAATTTCAGGGCACATACAGGCAACTGCTAAGTGCCAACAGGCACAGACAAAAATGGTCGAATAAAAAGCCTATGCTTTCAAATCTGAGGACCTAGAAAGGGGTAGCCTACAAGGCAGAAAAATGTTAGCCAATAGCCACCCCCAAACACCACAGGAAGCACACACACACACACACATAGTTGTCCCATCCCCACCCATGCAAGCAAAGGCCAAGTGAGAAGTCTAGGTGTCAACCCTCGGCCTGCTGTAATGGGGTGTTTCCATCTCCCCATTAGTGTGTTCTTAGAGGATGCTCAGTGAAACAGACTTGCATCCTCATCTGGGAGGAATGCACCTTTCTCTCTCACTACTATGTTGTTGTGAGGGGAGGCCAAATGAAAAGTCAGGACTTTGACCACCACACAGCCATAACAAGGCCATCCTCCTATCTCCACAGTGTCAAGGAAGGCTATGTGGGGATCAATAACAAGGCACCTCAAACTATCCCTGCCAGGGATGTCAGCGGATACCTTATGGGGAGTCAGAACAGCCATGCCTGCACAACAGTAATGAAAAATACCCCCCTGAATATCAACAGAGGCCAAATAGGGAACCTGGACTTCTGTTCCACTAGGTAGTAATGAAGAGGTGCCCCATTTATCCTAGCATAATTTCTGAGTTTCATCTTCAGCTCTTTTTGACTTTTAAATTTAGGAGCTGCACTATAGTGCCTGCATGCTTAGTCACTCAGGCATGTCCAACTCTTTCTAACCTATGCACTGTAGTCCATGAGGCTCCTCTGTCCATAGAATTTTCCAGGCAAGAATATGGAGTGGGTTGCCATTTCCTATACCAGGGATCTTTCCGATCAAGGGACTAAAATGGGGTTCCCTACATTTCCTGCATTGGCAGGCGGATTCTTTACCACTGAGTCACCTGGGAAGCCCTAGTATGTGCTATAAATCTTCAGCAGTGTTCTTTAAATCAGGGTATATTCTCTCTGAGATATGTACAAAATGATTTAGTGGGGTGTAGAATTAAAATGTTATACTTTGCACTAATATTTGGTTATCTCATCCTTTCAAATACCTGCTCATATTTTAATTAAATAACAGTATATGCAATAGTCTGGCAGGCTGTAGTCCACAGAGTCGCAAACATGACTGAGCATTCACACATGCAAATATCCAATAGTACCTGCAAAGCATTAATGTATAAAAACACATATAATGGGGAAATATGCTCAGTTTTTTGTTTTTAATGACTGGATGCATCATGCCAATGCTTGGAGACAACTGCTTTAAATCATTAATATATAAAACATTTTCTGTCCTAAGGATTAAGCCTTGTAAAATGAATTGGTCTCTGGGATTAGAACAGATACTTAGAAAAGTGAGAAGGGCATGGCCAAAAAGATTTGGAAGGTTCAGGAGACAAGTATGGTTTTTACTATGATTAGTTTGATTGGACACAGGGACATACCTAGGCAACCACTTACTCTGTTACTTAATAACAGTTCTGCCAATGACTTTAAAATGTAATTATTTAAAGCCTTCAGGTAAAGGAAGAAGAGCAGGGCAGCATGTTAAGTGGCATATGAGAGAAGTGCTGAAATTGCCTATCCCATGTGAAGTCCTCTGGGCTAATGTGGCAATGCAGCCGGGCATGGATAGGGTTTCCTATACCCTCTAACTCAGCATCTGACAGGATAAGATGTAGCTGTAACAGTGCTTCTGAAACTCTGATAATTGAATTAATTCCATCAATATATAATGTCTCTAAACCCCAAGGGGATCACGCTTGAATGGCATTTAACCACTGATATCACCACATCTAAAAAAAGAATGATTCAATGAAGTGTAGAATTGAGATTCAGAAAGTGAAGATCTACCTGATGTTTGAGTGAATACTGTTCTACCAAGGAAGACTCTAAATTTGGGAGATAAAAACAAACTTGCTGATTTAACTTTACTAGAAATTAAATGTAATACTGTTACTATCAACACCTCATTGCCCTGGATCTTTTATTTCATACTTACCAAACAAGCTTCTGCTGAAAAAACATGTGCTCCCAATAATCTTGCTAATAGCAACTCGAAGTGGTTGATCATTTCTATGTGCCAGACACTGTTCTGGGTGCTTTATATGTATTTGTTCATTGAATTCTTTTAAGAGCACTCTGAAGTGGAAGTCATTATTAACCTCATTGTACAAATGAAAGGACCTAATTCCACAGAGACTAAGAAACTTGCTCAAGACCTAATTGCTAGTAAGTGGCAGAGCTGGGGCTCACAGTGGGCCAGTCATAACTCAAAGCCTGAGATCCTAATCATTGTGAAACCTGGCCTTGTTGAATCTGGACTAAGGGAAGTCTTGGAAGCAGGGTAGATACTTAATCACTGGAATAACGTGACTACTGTTTTCTCTTAATGAAAGTGATTGAGGTATAATGCTTAGAAGTACATTGATCAGTCTTGTGCATAGTTAGTCAGCAGGACTTATACAGAAAGACTAGTCTCTTTAAGTTAGTAAGAACTTTTGGTCTTTGGACTTGAAATCCTGACTGCTGGCTCTAGATCTACGGGGACTATAAGGGTATTACATTTATAAGCCCCTATTGAATAAAATCACCATCAGAAAATCCCATCAGAAATCTAGTGTAATACTACGAGAAGCTTCATTAGAAATAGTGATGCAGGTATGTATTATAAATGTGCATTTTATAGATGATTTGAGATTTTTAAGACTGAGTATAAAGTCATGTGAACTCACGTGTCAATTTTAATTTTTGTGCTAATCTCATTTGCTGCATCTGAAAACTGTTATTTCTTAAAATAATCAAGTTATTAATAGCACAATATTGTAAAGATCATTGAGGATTTCTATTTTGTCCCATTAATTGAAAACAATGAGCCAGTTATTTTACCAGCAAAATTAATTTGTTCAGAAGCAGCAAAAACTGCAATATGAGACATGCAGTTATGGTGAACTTCATACAAGACTATTTAAAAAAAAGAAATGCTTTAATATAGGAAAAGGGGAAATTGGGAGGGGCTGTTATAATCAAAACGTTCATAGGTGGAAACTGGGAATTTGAAGCATGGTAGCTGTTCATTGACTGAGTTGTGACAGCTTCTCATTGGCTGAGTTGTTGCTAGGCAAGGGGATCTTTCTTTCCTTGCTTGTGGTAGTAAAATAGTATCACTCTCTGCCACAGATGCTAGGTATGTATGTCTCTTTCAGTTGGCATCTATATTAACTTAGGATGGTACATGATGAGAGATTCCCTTTCTGGGCTCCTAACAACCAGTCCATCCTAAAGGAGATGAGTCCTGGGTGTTCATTGGAAGGACTGATGCTAAAGCTGAAACTCCAATACTTTGGCCACCTCATGCGAAGAGTTGACTCATTGGAAAAGACACTGATGATGGGAAGGATTGAGGGCAGGAGGAGAAGGGGACGACAGAGGATGAGATGGCTGGATGGCATCACCAACTCAATGTACATGAGTTTGAGTAAACTCCTGGAGTTGGTGATGGACAGGGAGGCCTGGTGTACTGTGATTCATGGGGTCGCAAAGAGTTGGACACGACTGAGCAACTGAACTGAACTCCATTTAGGTGATGTTTCCCTTTAGCATCTTTCAAGTTCATTTGTAGGACTCAAAAATGTTTCAAAAAGGAAAGTTGATCATTTGGTAAACTCCTATTGTGTAGGGCAAGTTCTTCTCCCTGAGAAATTACTCCTGAGAGTTGGTTTGTGTCAGCTCCTACAGGCAGGAACAGCTGCTAAGCTATTTTTCTCTTGACATTTACAAAAACAACTTTCAAGTTGTTGCTGTAGTTTTAAAAGTAATATATTTTCTTTCTATTCTCTTTTCTCTCCAAACTTGTCAAGGTGATCCTATCACCATCAGCCATGGTGATGTCCTCTTGTAGCTCTTTAGCTTCCTTCTGGCTGAGATGAACATCTGGAGACCTGGGGTCATCCATCAGTTCAGTTCAGTCACTTAGTCATGTCCGACTCTTTGTGACCTCATGGACTGCAGGATGCCAGGCTTCCTTGTCCATCACCAACTCCTTGAGCTTGCTCAGACTCATGTTCCTTGTGTTGGTGATGCCATCCAACTATCTCATCCTCTGCCGTCCCTTTTTGTCCTACCTTCAAACTCTCCCAGAATCAGGATCTTTTCCAAGGAGTCAGTTCCTTGCATCAGGTGGCATTGGAGCTTCACATCAGTCCTTCCAATGAATATTCAGGACTGATTTCCTTTAGAATTGACTACTTTGATCTCCTTGCAGTCCAAGGGACTTCCAAGAGTCTTCTCCAACATCACAGTTCAAAAGCATCAATTCTTTGGCACTCAGCTTTCTTTATAGTCCAACTCTTACATCCGTACTTGAATACTGGAAAAACCATAGCTTTGAATAGATGGACTTTTGCTGGCAAAGTAATGTCTCTGCTTTTTAATGTGCTTCTAGGTTGGTCAGAGCTTTTCTTCCAAGGAGCAATTGTCTTTTAATTTCATGGCTGAAGTCACCATCTGCAGTGATTTTGGAGCCCAAGAAAATAAAGTCTGTCTTTCTTAGTTTCTCCATCTATTTGCCATGAAGTGATGGGACCAGATGCCATGATCTACATTTTTTGAATGTTGAGTCTTAAGCCAGCTTTTTGTCTCCTCTTTCAGTTTCATCAAGAGGCTCTTTAGTTCTTCACTTTCTGCCACAAGGGTGGTATCATCTGCATATCTGAGATTATTGATATTTCTCCAGAAATAGTGATTCCAGCTTGTGCTTCACCCAGCCTGGCATTTCACATGATGTACTCTGCATATAAGTTAAATAGGCAAGGTCACAATATACAGCCTTGACGTACTCCTTTCCCTATTTGGAACCAGTCTGTTGTTCCATGTCCCATCTAACTGTTGCTTCTTGAATTGCATACATGAAAATGAAGCACAGAAAAGGCTAACAGTTTTGCCAAGAGAACACACTGGTCATAGCAAACACCCTCTTCCAACAGAAGAAATGACTCTACATATGGATATCACCAGATGATCAAATCAATCTGAAATCAGATTGATTATATTATTTGCAGCTGAAGATGGAGAAGCTCTATACAGTCAGCAAAAACAAGACTGAGAACTGACTGTAGTTCAGATCATGAAGTCCTTAATGCAAAAATCAGACTTAAATTGAAGAAAGTAGGGAAACCACTATCAGGTATGACCTAAATCAAATACCTAAGATTATCCAGTAGAAGTGACAAATAGATTCAAGGTCATCCATAGGCATGTACTTTAAATAACTAAATCCAACCAGTCATGGTCAAAATCTACCCCTCTGTCTCCCATTTCACACTTATCTGGAAAATTCTCACAGTGAGCAAAGCTCAGTCAAATCAACTTTTCTTGATACTTTCTCTTGCCTACCTATTTTTAATCATTTCTTTCCTATCTACTCTGGTAATTGTCCTTCACCTTCATATATTGCCCTTTCTCATTAATCACACCAAGCCAGCTCGCTTTCCTAATTCTGTGGTTACTTCCACTAATTGCTTTCTGGGCACCAACCAAAATGCTTCTTCTCTAAAAGAAGAATTTCTTTCTTACAAAAGAATTTCCTATTGCCTTCCTTCATTCAACTCAGTAAACATGGCAGAATTTTCTGAAAGGATGAAGGAAGACAGATGGAAGGAATGAAGATGGACAGAAGGGAGTGAGGAAGGGAGGAAGTGAGAGACATCACTCGTTTGACACTTTTTAAGACATCAGCTGCTTCTCATATGTTGCTTCCTTTCTCTTCCCTACAGAATGTCATGAAAGGCCATTTACTAATGCCTACCAAAGATAATAGAAATAGCTAAATGAATGATTCTTAATTTAGTTTTCTAATTGATTTTTATTGTGATAATTATAAGATTTAATGTATTGATTTTTGATATGAACTGTCTTTTGAAGTATTGATCATAGCTGTTGCATGTTAACACTGAGAAAATAAAATATAATCATAGAAGCAAAAACATATATAGAAAGTAGGAGTTTAAATTAACAACAGAATTTTAGTTAAAGTAAATGATAATCATCAGTGTTCAGAGGGTAGCCTGACTCTGGTTTATGAATTAGTTATTTGGTTTCTTTTGTTGGGTCATGATTTTATATTAAAATTGAGAAATAAAGGTAGAATAACTTGGTTATACAATATAAATTTCTTCAGAAGCTTGAGACAGTTTAGGACAAGCTTCATCCTCACACCTTTTACATGAGAATCGGTAGAACTAAATTTACTCTCTTTTTTCTAGAAATAAAGAAATTAAAATATGAATATTCTGTGAACTCACAATGTCTGGATACCAATTTTAGAAATTGCTCTTCTTTAGAATATATTTCTCATATTTAATGTCATTATGATTTGAAAGTCCAAATATGGCAAAAGTATTAGTAGCATGCTTGGTAGAGAGAAATTACTAAGGTATATATGGTGGCAAATGCAAAGGAGTCAAGTTTATAGTAAATGAGTGAATAAAAAGTAAGGTTGCTGAAAGACTTCCTACATTCAAATGTCAGCTCTAGGATTCACTGAAATATAAATAAGTCTTCAAAATTTGTCCCCTTCCCTTGTACCCTATTGATTTTCCAAGGACTTCTAAAGTGATGTTGGGCCCAAATCTACCTTCTCAGAGCAGCAATCTTATACAGAAAATGATTATTCCCCATTATTTCCATTAAATAGGCAAAAATCCTTATTTATTTCAAATGTCACTACTAAAGTGTGGTCCCATTGGAAATTTTTAAATAAAAAATAAATCTATAAATAAAAGATAAATCTATGTGGAGCCTATTTCATAGTGATACATATCTTATAAGGAACAAGTTCATAACAGAAGTTAAGTTCTTCACTATCTTGTGCTGAAATGGCAGATGTCTGTAGCAGATTGATAGGGGGAAATTAGGGATGTGAGGCTTTGGGAGATTTTAGGTCAAATAACCTCATTGGACTACTATGCATCCTTCCTAAAACTTGAACCAATGAAAATTTTGTGCACTGATTCTAGAAAGTGATGCTCTGCTGAATCATATTGAGGGCTGTAGTAAATTATTATATTAATAATTATAAATGAGAAACACCTCCTCTTACCTGTCCCTGTCTAGTCTATTTCCACAGTCATTATGGACTTGGTCATGTGACTTGATTTGACCAATGGGTCATCAGCAAATATGACCACAAGCTTGTTCTTACACATTGTGATTTCACTCTTAAACTATAGGATGCCCAAGATAGCCTGCTTTATAGGGGAGGTAGAGGAAAACCAAGGCACTGTGACCAACAGAACTAGCCAATTCCTAGCTGTTAGATTGTGGCTACTGAGGTCAACCAGCTTCCAGATAACATGGTAATTAACTATATCTGCATGAATGAGTCCAGTCAGCTGCACACAGAGCAAGGACAGTTTCCCCCAGTGAAGCTCTGCTAAGTTGCTAAACCAAACAATTGTACGCAGATGAGATGCTTTTGCTATAAGCCACTATAGTTTGCAGTGGTTTGCTTCTCAGCTCTAGATAACCAAGTATTGTCTGTTGAAAAGTGTTTGCAAGTTACAAAACACCAGCTAAGTTTTTCTCGTTATCCACAGAATGATGTTGAGTAAATTATACACTCTGAGACTCAATTATGAGACATAGATATGCAGATGACACCACTCTTATGGAAGAAAGTAAAGAGGAACTAAAAAGCCTCTTGATGAAAGTGAAAGAGGAGGGTGAAAAAGCTGGGTTAAAACTCAACATTCAAAAAACAAAGATCATGGCATCTGGTCCCATCACTTCATGGCAAATAGATGGGGAAACAATGGAAACAGTGGGAGACTATTTTCTTGGGCTCCAAAATCACTGCAGATGGTTTCTGCAGCCTTGAAATTAGAAGATGCTTCTTGGAAGAAAAGCTATGACAAACCTAGACAGCATATTAAAAAGCAGAGACACCTTTTACCAACAAAAGTCTATCTAGTCAAAGCTATGTGTTTGTTTGTTTGTTTGTTTTTCCAATAGTCATGTATGGGTGTGAGTTGGACCATAAAGAAAGCTGAGCAACTAAGAATTGATGCTTTTGAACTGTGGAGTTGGAGAAGACTCTTTAGAGTTCTTTGGGCAGCAAGGAGATCCAACCAGTCCATCTTAAAGGAAATCAGTCCTGAATATTCATTGGAAGGACTGATGCTGAAGCTGAAGCTCCAATACTGTGGCCATCTGATGTAAAGAACTGACTCACTGGAAAAGACCCTGAAAGGGACGACAGAGGATGAGATGGTTGGATGGCATCACTGACTCAATGGACATGAGTTTGAGCAAGCTCTGGGAGTTGGTGATGGACAGGGAGGCCTGGTGCTGCAGTCCATGGGGTTGCAGAGTCAGTCACAACTGAGCGGCTGAACTGAACTGAACTGAGACTCAGTTAGGTAGTAAGTTAAATAGGAATATACTAGTGTCTTTCTGTTTAGATTTCTTAAAATTACCGAAGTCATTTAGTTTATTTATTCTTTTTCCAGCTTCAGAGACAGAGATTGCCCAAAGTCACACACACACACACACACACACAAAAACTAGTTTGCTGAAATTAAGTTAGCTTTCTTTATATAAGTAATAAACATTTTAGTTTAAATGCTGTAGGATGAGATAAGAGGAGGATAATTCACATTTAAAAAAAAAAGCAAAACCATAAAGTACTCAGGATTTAACTCAACAACAAAGGAATAAGTCTAATAGAGTTTATCAAAGGATGTAAAATGAGGCTAAAATAAATGGAGAGGCCTGCCAGTTTCCTGGAAAGATACAATATTGTTAAGATGTCAATTATGTACAAATTCATAAATTTAATTTCAATTGGCACTATTTTGTTGTTAGAAATTTAAAAGCTGATAGTACAGGCCTCTTAAAGAATAATGTATGAATATGGCCAAAAACTGTAGTTAGAAAACAGAACAAGAAATTTGTGGAAAAGATAAAAACTTGGGGAAATAGACTGTGAAGCAATTGTAATTGAAATAGTATGGTTCTGGCATCCTCACTTTTAGGTAATATTCTTGCATCCTATTTCACTGAGAAAAATAGAAGCAATTAGAAGAGGATTTCCATATACTCTTACCACTACATATGTCAATGTGTCTGCATGTGTATCCAGATTCTTTGCCTCTTCCAGTACATTATTGAGAAATGTTTTATGTTCTTGTCTGTTACCAGCCTGTTTATTTCACAGTGGACTATACCTCCTTTAGCTTGTTAGACTTTTGCTTTAATAATTATTTCTTCTCTCTCTTGCATGATCAACTTCTCCTGCTCCCTTGCATTTTCTAATGATATACAATTATGCTGTTATTTTTCTTGGTTTGAAAAAAAGAGGAAAAAAGTCTCACTTGACCCCTTACTTTCCTCCAGTTTCTAGAAACACATTTTTTTTCTAGCCAAACACCTTTAAGGGAATTTCTATAATCCCTCATTCCACTTCTCATGATCTGGACATACTCCTCCATCAAAGTAGCTCTTGTCCGCCACATGAAGGACTTCTCTGCTGGGAAAGACAACGTTCAACTCTTAAGTTTTTAATTGACTCAGCACAATGCAATCTTTAACACAGTTGATCACTCCTACTTTTTGAAACACTTTTTTCATCTGGATTTTAAGAAATCACTTTATCTTCACAACCACCATTCAGTCTGAAAGCTTTAAATGACATATTTACATGATGAATCTCAAAGCATATCTCCAGCTGAGACATCTCATTAAAACTCCAAACTTACCTATCCATCCGTGTGTTCAATATTCTTAGTTGAATGTCTAATAGGTATCTCAAACTTGATGCATGATACTGGATACTTGGGGCTGGTGCACTGAGATGACCCAGAGGGATGGTATGGGGAGGGAGGAAGGAGGGGCATTCAGGATGGGGAACACATGTATACCTGTGGCGGATTCATGTTTGTGTATGGCAAAACCAATACAATATTGTAAAGTAATTAACCTCCAATTAAAATAATAAATTTATATTAAAAAAATCTCAAACCTAAGCTCTTGGATCTTGACACCCCAAAATATTCCTTCCCCACCCCCTTTCCATCTAAAAAAAAAATGGCAACAACATTCTTCTAGCTGCTTAAAGTCAACATTGTGAGGTTGTCCTGTGTTCATGCCTTGTAACAGCAAATCCTGTTGACTCTAGTTTGCAAATATTTTTAGAAAGTCTTCCATCACTATCAGTGTCAATCAAATGATCATTTTTTTCTTTCCTGAATTATTGCAATAACCTAACTTGCCTTCCTTTGTAACCCTTCTATATAGGTAAACTCTAACTAAAATATCTGCGTTGAAGAGGTCCTCTAATAATCAATATGGCTAATATCATCTTTCAACCATATACTGTTAGTATGACTATAGGTAAATCATGAAAAATTTTAGCCCTTACACCTTTTCAATGAAAACATATGTCATTTGCTCTCTCTATCCCACAGATTTTGAGAGGATTGAACAAATAAAAGGTGCACATCTGTGTATGTGAAATTTGTAAAGTGCTACCAAAATATAAAAGATAATAACAAAATGACAGAATGATTACTGTGATGACTGGATGACTGGTTGTTCACTATATTTCTTCAAGTGTCATAAAATATTAACAATAATTTTAGGTTAATAGAAACCATAATATAATAACCACTTCATAGACTCTGCTGTGCAAAATGAATGGGGGGGGGGATGGGCTGAAGTGTGTAGCACAGCCACTTTAGATGGGTTTGTAAAGATTTATTATGCCCACGGAGCAATCTGCAGTAGAGTAAATTGGCATTTGAGGGGTGTCACAAATAATAATGTAATACATCTTGCACTGCAACGCACAGGTGTCCAAAGGCTATTACAATCCAAGCATTGCACTAAAATTGTATGAAGTTAATAGCATGGCTACTATGAGAAGGGTACTCAGAAAAGAGCTTTTTAAAAAATCTATTTACTGCAATCACCCCTACCTTTAGCCCAATAAAACCACAGCAACTCAAGAAATTAATTCTCTGATTCCAATTCAGCCACTACTTGTTTAAATAGTAATTGCAGGATAAAATAGTTGCTTATCAGAAGGGCATTTGAAACTTCAGGCTTATTAGATTGAACCCTTGTATGAAGGATTGTTGAAACTTGACTGAGGATCTCAAAGATACTGGGTCTCTCCATATCAGGATACTTCCAGAAGAAGTTGAATGAGTCCTTTCTAGTAAGAACTTTGGTATGAGATATTTTGTGGAATATTTGGTTTGGAAAATCTTTTACAACTATTGCAAAAGCATAAGGTATTTGATGCATCCTTTTTGTATCTTTTTATCAGTTCTTGAGTGAAATTTCTCTTTATTAGGTTCCACTGATTGACTATTAAAACGCCCCACAAACAGAGGTTCAGTTCTGAATACAAAGGAAATAATAAAGCTCTACTTTTTCTATGCTATATTCAGTTAAACCCAATGTGATGTCTTCTACCTAATGAAAAAAATATAAAAGTTTAAAGATGTTACTCAGATACTGGGATAGAAAAATTTCTTTTATGTGCAGAAGTTAAGGGAGCCAGACTACATTAAAGATGATAAAAGAGTATCATAACTCCCATTCTTAGAAACCATTTTAGTTTTTATACCAGTTTCTATATCTACCAGGAATTATGGTAGGGGTTGGAGCCACAGGGATGAGCAGGAACAATATGGTCCCTGATGTGTTATTTTGGTATAATGTTCAGATATAAGGCCTCTTATTTTCTGAGATCTCCAGACTCTTTCCCTCTCCTACTTCCTTTGGACCTTCTCTTTTCTTCACTCATTCTTTTGAGATCATGCTCCATTTGAATTTATTTCAGGCTGACTCTTTTTAACATGAGGATTTAACCAAGAAGAGATTTTCAGTTTGTCAGTCTGGAGAGCTCATGGCAACATTATGGCTTCAGCTACTTTAGACATCTCAGTGGACCCCTGCAATTATTCCATGGCTGGAGTTTCAGTTGGAGTGCTCAACCAACTCAGCCTTCCCTCTGAGTACTACTGATTGTTGAGGTCCCCTTGTACCTCCTTGCTTCTTCCCACATTGTTGCTGATGATACACAGGTCTTTTATTTGTCATGATTTGTCCATACTTTCTCACATGAGGGGCTACATATGAGTAGTTGTTCTTCAGTTGCTCAGTTATGTCCAACTCTTTGTGACCCAGTGGACTGCAGCACACCAGGCTTCCTTGTCCTTCACTATTACCTGGAGTTTGCTCAGACTCATGTCCATTGAGTCAGTGGTGCCATCCAACCATCTCCTCTGTTGTCCTCTTCTTGTCCTGCCATCAGTGTTTCCCAGTATCAGGGTCTCAATGAGCTGGCTCTTCACATCAAGTGGTCAAAGTATTGGAGCTTCAACATCAGTCCTTCCAAAGAATATTTAGGATTGATTTCCTTTAGGATTGACTGGTATGATCTCCTTGCTGTCCAAAAACTCGCAACAGTCTTCTCCAACACCACAGTTCAAAGGTATCAGTTCTTCAGTGCTCAACCTTTTTTGTTATCCAGCTCTTACATCCATACATGACTACTGGAAAAATCATAGCTTTGACTACATGGACCTTTGTTGGCAAGGTAATGTCTTTGCTTTTTAACATGCTGTCTAGATTTGTCATAGCTTTTCTTCCAAGGAGCAAATATCTTAATTTCATGGCTGCAGTCACCATATGCAGAGATTTTGGAGCCCAAGAAAATAAACTCTATCACTGTTTCCATTGTTTCCCCATCTATTTGCCATGAAGTGATGGGACCATGCCATGATCTCCTACATATATATTCCACCTATTTTTCTTGTTGATATTTTCTGTGGGGTTTGATTTCTCTATTTTAGTTGCTTTTTTTCTTTAATGGAGAATGCAAGGAGATTCAAAAACTCTGTCACCATTGCTATCTTCCCAGAACTCAAAACATGTGTTTTTAAACTTGGTTGGACAAGTAGAGAATCTCTGGAAATGGAATAAAGCTAAGAGTTATTATACACATGCCAGAAGTGATAACTAACATCACAGCTGATCTGTACACAAGATGGGAACTGTGAATCAGGCAGTTGTTTATCAATATCAGAATGTTTTTATTCTTGGAAAGCTTTCTTTCAGGCTGTTAAATCTATACTCACTAGCATTCTATGAATATGTATATATACATGTAGACTGCAGACAAAAACACATATTTTGGAACTGGGAACCAAAATGGGATGCTGTATTACCACCTGTGTCTAATTAAATATTTGTGGTAATTTAATGTAATTAAAAATTAAACAACCATTTGGTAGAGGATAATATATCATATTTCCTACATCACTTATGTGCTTCAATATGCTCTCTAGCTGATTGTTTTAACTTGGATTTAATGTTTACAGCTCCCAGTATTGTTGGTTCACGTTTGTTGAATTTTACATTTAAAACACCCTCTGCTTGCATCTCTTTCCTCCCACTCTTCACTCAGTTAAGTTCCTCATCATTCTCAGGTCTTAGCTTGAATATCGCTTTCTAAAAAAGGTGTTTTTAAAACTGCTACACGTCCAGCTCCTGGTGACTCAGATAGTAAAGAATCTGCCAGCAATGTGGGAAACATAGGTTCGAGCTCTGGGTCAGGAAGATCACCTGGAGAAGGAAATGGCAACCCACTCCAGTATTCTTCCCTGGAAAATTCCATGGACCAAGGAGCCTGGTGGGCTACAGTCCATGGGGTCACAAAGAGTTGGACACGACTTAGCAACTAACACACACAAACGCCCAGCTCCAGCTGAAATCCGGTTTTCTTCTTATTACTTATTTTTTTTTTCCTTATTTGGCTGCACTGGGTCCTAGGTGTGGCACATGGGATCATTTAATTGTGGCATAAGGAAGTTTAGTGGTGGCATGTGGGATCTAGTTCCCTGACCAGGGATCAAATCTGGGCCCTTGCATTGGGAGCTCAGAGTCTTAGCCACTGGACTACCAGGGAAGTACCTCCTCTTATTCTTTGCAATAATATTAATATTTAGTTCTTTTGGGGTTCCCAGCAAGTATCAATGTTCTTTGAATAAACAAATGAACAACAAAGCACATCTCCTTATGATTTTCATACAATTTTTTAAACTCTGATTTTGAGGAATAAGGTAAACTCAACACCATTTCTAAAGAAAATAGAGCCATAAAACTTCAACTAATTCAGTGTCTGAAGCTCTGCCACAGGGCTAAATTGATGGGTTTGTTTTTGGAGTGTGAATCACAGCCCTTATCTTTTCTTTTGAAGGCCCAGCAAGAACAGTGTCATGTAACTTTTAGTGCTATTATAATATTTAAATTTTTATTTTTTGGCTGCTCTTGGTCTTTGTTGCTGTATGTGGGCTTTCTCTCATTGTGGTGAACAGAGCCTGTTCTCTAGTTGAAGTGTGCAGGCCTCTTATTGTGGTGGCTTTTCTTGCTGCAGAGCATGGGCTCTAAGCATTCGCTTAGGCTCTGTAGTTGTGGCACATGGGCTTGCTTGCCCCAAAGCACATGGGATCTTCCTGGACCAGGTATCAAACCCTGTAGTGTCTTCTGCCTTGGCAGGTGAATTCTTAACCACTGGACTACTAGGGAAGTCCCTATCATTATTATTTGTCTGCACAGTTCCCCTACTATCAGGAACAATTTCCCCCAAGGCAGGGATATGACCCCATGGGTCACATGTATATTTATATATACATGTATATATGCCAGAGTCCAGCCCTGGTGGATCCAGGGAATTCGAAGGGGAGATGGACAGAGTCAGTGAGGAAAAAACTTATTTATTATTAATATAAGATTAGATTAGGAAATAATAGTATAGTAGGAAAATTTGGATGGAGAAAAGAAGGTTGAATAACTTGGTTTATGTGGAAAGCCAATAAAGTTCCAGACAAGGAGCTTGTACCATCTACGTTAGGCCACCAGCATCTGTTTGAATATCAGAGAGTGCCCCACCTTGGACTCCCTCTCGCGTGGAACTTAAAAAGCCTGGGCAAGTAAGTAGACATGGCGAGCCTCCACGCCCCAGATGGGGATTCAGCCAGAAATCAGAGTAAATAGGAGACAAGGGGGAAACCAGTCCTTCCAATTACTAGCCGGCCCCTATTGTCTAGAAAGGCCTTTTATACCTTTTTTGATTGTACATAGAGATCAATGGGTAATACAAAATTATGCAGCATTAGCAGCCCAAAAACCAGGCTTTCTTTTTGCATACCCTCCCATATACAAAAGGTCTCAGGTGGTTTACATTATCTTCTGGCCAAGAGGCCTGTTAACATTTTTATGGCTCTCTTCCTGGGTAATTGTCTATCAACCAGAAAACTCCTTTTCCCTAAAAGTGTTTTTTCTTTACTCTGCATCACCCTCAAAGTACTAAGTAAAGTTACATTCCTGTAGAACAAAGGTGCAGTGCGTTATAACAAAGAAAGTACTTAACTCAAAGATCTAATATTGCTAATACCAGGTCTACTACCTGTCTTTCTATATGCCAACTATATCTTACAAATAAAAGATATGAAAATTTGGCAGCAAGTATTGGCTCAACAAATTAAACCTTTAATCAGTCCTATTCTAATGATTTTGACTCCTCGGAAGCCCCTACATTCCTAGGATATTTTAAGCTTCCTGTGCCTCCCACAGTTGGGAGGCCTCAAGCAATCACATACGCAGCTGTACGAGTCCTGCAGGCAGGCCAGAAAGCCATCAGAGAGGTTTCTGGATTGAAACACTCTTAAAATGCAGAAGACTAAAGCCCTGAGTTGACTTTTTCCAGAGAATGTCAGAAGAGTGGAAAAACAGGCAGATTCTTATTTTTTGGGGGGTACATGCTCAGGAAATGCCAGGGGGAAAACCTGAGATCTGACTCGACCTTGCCCATCAAATCTCTGCCGCATGACCTTGTCACAGGTGGGATTCCTCACGCTGGCTTCTGGCATATATATACAAGTATATTTATATAACTTGACTCTACTATAGCTTAGAAGTAGGCAACTAAACGAAGCGGGCCCAACTGGGATTTCCTGATAGGGATGCAAAATCAGGATTTAAGCCTAGTTGGTCTCTTCAATAGAAGATCTATAAAACTCAAAGATTTGGTCACCCATGTCCTACCATGTGAATTTTAAGAAACGAAAGGTGGTATTTTATGAGTTAGAATTATAACTGGCAGAGAGGTCAAAATGAGAGATGAGCCATGTTCTATTGGTATTTGCATCCCTGGTTACAGGTTTATTCTGAGGCCTGATTGTATCCTTTAGTTTCCATAAAAGATTTTTATACACCTAAATTCTGTTTTAGTATAATTTAATTTAATGGCTTTTTGCCAGTTGTAGTCTTCAGAGACATGATAATAATTAATAGCTATTGAATGAACCCATGACACGACTTTTAACAGATATAAATTTATACAGGTTTCAGTTGAAGAAATAAGCAGTCGCTATCACTGAGATAAGATATGTTCATTCTTCATACAACACTTAATTATGTTATATAGGACATGCAGAACTGTTCAGAATTTCTACTTACTTGGCAGTTAATATCAAAATTGAACTTGAGATTCATCTAAGCCATTTGAGCATGTCTCTGGCATCTTCCATGTGTGTCATGCTCCTTAAAGAGAGCTCAGCTAAGTTCCTCAATAAGAGCTGCAGAGCTCATGTAAAGCAGTGGTGTTAATGTAACTTACACTATCCAAGGCCCATCTTTGAATAACAAATGCAGTTGTTTAATTTACTCCCAGCATATCAGGGTACCACTAACAGGTGTGGTGTGTGGAAAGCCCTGAACCTAAATATGGAATATTTATCTCTGACTCTGGCATAGAAACCAGCTGGGTCCAGAGATAAACCAAACTATATGCAACTTCAAGGAGTTCTTTTGCTCCTGCTGTCATCACAGAAGCTTCCCGTGAAGGCTTTCTTAAGTCAAGGCCTCTGATCGAGTGTTTGAACCAAACTCTCTTATTGATTCTGTGATCCAATATTTTCGGAGGTTGATTTTCATACCATGTGCCTAGGGCAAACTAAATTCAAGTCCAAGACAAGATAATTTGTTGAACAAACTGTAGTTTATGAAACTAAGGAAGAACTTTCTTTAGCCATAACTTCTAGGGGTCAACAGAGTGAGGGAGAAACACAAAGTTAAGGCTTTGGTAAATAGTAGCTACTTGCGTAAATCAGAGCCAGGCCAACAGTCTGGTACATCATTCTCCATGACTAACAAAGAAAATATTGAGGAAGAGATGCTAAATGAATATTTTCCATGTAATTTGTACCTGTCTCTTTCTACTGATCCAGATCAATTCTTAACTTCTCAAGATGAGCTACTGCTTTTTATTTGAATTGATTATAAAGGTGATACTTTATTTTACTCTTTTTTTGCTGCTGCTACTGCTAAGTCACTTCAGTTGTGTCCAACTCTGTGTGACCCCATAGACGGCAGCCCACCAGGCTCCCCTGTCCCTGGGATTCTCCAGGCAAGAACACTGGAGTGGGTTGCCATTTCCTTCTCCAATGCATGAAAGTGAAAAGTGAAAGTGAAGTCACTCAGCCATGTTCGACTCTTAGTGACCCCATGGACTGCAGCCTACCAGGCTCCTCCATCCATGGGATTTTCCAGGCAAGAGTACTGGAGTGGGTTAACATTGCCTTCTCTTTTTTGCATGTTTATACTATTATGACATCAATACTAAATGAAAGTAAGGAAAATACTTCAATTTTTAAGCTTATTAATGGACTAATTGCAAACAACTAATTAGTATTTAAATCAGGATCTTGAGGAACATGTTATTAGCAATCTGCATTAGAGCATTTGGAGTTTAGTGACTAATTCCAAGTTAACCTATTTCAGTAATTCCCAATGTTTCATGTGTTTGTGTTTGTATATCCATATGTGTGAGCAGTCAAATGTCTTTATCCTATTGTGTTGATTATTGTTTTTATTCATTTTCACATTTTGTATTGCATACCTTCCTTGTTATGTTTAGAACCATTAAGCCTCCATGGTTAAAACTAGAATTGCTATGAGTTTTCAAGCACTGTCCCTAATTGCTATTACCATGGCTAATGATAGCATAGAAATGATTATAATCACACACAAAAAGAGCAAATTGGATATTTTAATCAGAATAGTGTAGATTAAAACAGGACTAACAGTCCTCATGTGAAAATCGATATTTAAACAAGAAATGTCTCCTTTCTCTAGAAATGAGATTTCCCTTTAAAGGCGCTATTTGTTTGTAATCCTCCATAAGCACTCAGTGTCTATATATCATGGCATTCAGCATATTGTTGGAGCAAAGGGAAACTTTGTTGTAATGAAATGTCATTTCTTCCCAAAAGGCTTGCACATTTAAATCTGTGGAAGTAATGAAGCTGATATCATCAAAATATCCCCTGTTCCTGAAAATTAAATGTTTTTTATTGATTTTTCAAGTATGCCAGAGTCAGCATTTTATCATAATTTCTTATGGATTTTCCTCTATCTGTAGAAATAAAGCTATTAACTCTTAAGTATGAGCTTTAGCTTTTGCTTTTTTTTTTTCTATTTTGCTGAAATTTGTTTTGCGGTGTTGTTGCATTTCTTGCCAGTTACTAACTTGAAGCCTTTTAAAGTGCTTCTTTACTTTTTCAGCTTAGGTGCCAGCTGTTAGAGCAAGACAAGAATTACCACAGTGTGAGCAGAGCAAGATGAGAATTATTACCGCAATGTGAGCAGAATTGGAAAACCTTATTTTGAGGGATCTCGGTTTCAGTGACTGAGGCAAAGGTCAGTGTGGTGGCCATGTTGTTTGACATGTAGAATAGTTGCATAATGTCAAATCTGTTCATCGGCTTTCCTGACTACAAACCTTGTAACTATGAGAGAGTAACTCTTCTGAGCTTCTGTTTGTCCATGTAGAAAATATAGAAAGTAAGGAGCCCTGGAAAATGTGTCACTCAAGGAATGTAAGGGGAAAGGAGCATAGTGCATACAAAATAGCTTTGTAAATTGAATACAACTAAAAAACGGTCAGAGTATCTTGGCATTTCCAAAGCTAACATAGAAAATTAAAATTTCTTGAGAAACAGGTAAATGTTTTTATTTTTATTTTTTTGAGATAGAGCAGGACCTGGCTTGTGCATGAATCTTCTAAAGCTTTACTTGTGGGTTTCTGTCTCAGATGGAAAGGAGAACTATTAAGCACTTATGCTGCTAAGTCGCTTCGGTCGTGTCCGACTCTGTGCAGCACCATAGATGGCAGCCCACCAGGCTCCCCCATCCCTGGTATTCTCCAGGCAAGAACACTGGAGTGGGTTGCCATTTCCTTCTTCAATGCATGAAAGTGAAAAGTGAAAGTGAAGTCACTCAGTCGTTTCCGACTCTTAGCGACAACCATGGTCTGCAGCCTAACAGGCTCCTCCATCCATGGGATTTTCCAGGCCAGAGTACTGGAGTGGGGTGCTATTGCTTTCTCTGAAGCATTGTATACTGAATGTCTTTGGGGCACTCATTAAAAAAAAAAAATGCCTTGTAGATGTATAAACCTTTTGGATGCAACAATTCCTTTACCTTACTATTGTTTTTAATAATTAATGACCTTTTTGAGTTATTGGAGTTATTTATAGATATAATCTTAATTTTCAAATTTTCTGATTAGAAATAGGATAATGATAAGGAATCAGTATTTCTCATAAATCATGGTGAGTTATGAGAAAGAAAGTCATTGTACTTTCCTTCCTCTCATTCATGTTTCTGAATTTCAGGCAGAAATTCTGGAAATGAAACAAAGTGTGAGTAATGTAGAAGTTAATATATGTAACTTGAATTGTAAAGTTTAAGCACTAAGTTCAGTTCAGCTCAGTCACTCAGTCGTGTCTGACTCTTTGCGACCCCATGAACCGCAGCACACCAGGCCTCCCTGTCCATCACCAACTCCCGGAGTTCACTCAGACTCACGTCCATTGAGTCCGTGATGCCATCCAGCCATCTCATCCTTTGTCGTCCTCCCCCCCTTCCCTCAATCCTTCCCAGCATCAGGGTCTTTTCCAATCAGTTAACTCTTCGCATGAGGTGGCCAAAGTACTGGAGCTTCAGGTTTAGCATCATTCCTTCCAAAGAACTCCCAGGGTTGATCTCCTTCAGAATGGACTGGTTGGATCTCCTTGCAGTTCAAGGGACTCTCAAGAGTCTTCTCCAACACCACAGTTCAAAAGCATCAATTCTTCGGCGTTCAGCCTTCTTCACAGTCCAACCCTCACATCCACACATGACCACAGGAAAAACCATAGCCTTAACTAGACAGACCTTAGTCGGCAAAGTAATGTCTCTGCTTTTGAATATACTATCTAGGTTGGTCATAACTTTTCTTCCAAAGTGTAAGCATCTTTTAATTTCATGGCTGCAGTCACCATCTGCAGTGATTTTGGAGCCCCCTAAAATAAAGTCTGACACTGTTTCTACTGTTTCCCCATCTATTTCCCATGAAGTGATGGGGCCAGATGCCATGATCTTAGTTTTCTGAATGTTGAGCTTTAAGCCAACTTTTTCACTCTCCTCTTTCACTTTCAACAAGAGGCTTTTTAGTTCCTCTTCACTTTCTGCCATAAGGGTGGTGTCAACTGCATATCTGAGGTTATTGATATCTCTCCCGGCAATCCTGATTCCAGCTTGTGTTTCTTCCAGTCCAGCGTTTCTCATGATGCACCCTGCATATAAATTAAATAAGCAGGGTGACAATATACAGCCTTGACGTACTCCTTTTCCTATTTGGAACCAGTCTGTTGTTCCATGTCCAGTCTAACTGTTGCTTCCTGACCTGCATACAGATTTCTCAAGAGGCAGGTTAGGTGGTCTGGTATTCCCATCTCTTGAAGAATTTTCCACAGTCTATTGTGATCCACACAGTCAAAGGCTTTGGCACAGTCAATAAAGCAGAAATAGATGTTTTTCTGGAACTCTCTTGCTTTTTTGATGATCCAGCAGATGTTGGCAATTTGATCTCTGGTTCCTCTGCCTTTTCTGAAACCAGCTTGAACATCAGGGAGCTCACAATTCACGTATTGCTGAAGTCTGGCTTGGAGAATTTTGAGCATTACTTTACTAGCATGTGAGATGAGTGCAAGTGTGTGGTAGTTTGTGCATTCTTTGGCATTGCCTTTCTTTGGAATTGGAATGAAAACTGACCTTTTCCATTCCTGTGGCCACTGCTTAGTTTTCCAGATTTGCTGGCATATTGAGTGCAGCACTTTCACAGCATCATCTTTCAGGATTTGAAACAGGTCCACTGGAATGCCATCACCTCCACTAGCTTTGTTCATAGTGATGCTTTCTAAGGCCCACTTGACTTCACATTCCAAGATGTCTGGCTCTAGATTAGAAATATACTGATATTTTACACACACACACACACACACACACACACAAACACATATGGCCTTTCAGTACCATATTTGTGCATTAAGTATTTTGAATATTGTTGTTGTTCAGTCACTAAGTCATGTCCAACTGTTTGTCACCCCTTCGACTTCAGGACAACAGGCTTCCCTATTCTTCACTCTCCTGGACTTTGCTCAGATTCATGTCCATTGTGTTGGTAATGCTATCTACCCATCTCATCCTCTGTTGCCCTCTTTTCTTTTTGCCTTCAATCTTTCCCAGGATCAGGATTTTTTTCAATGAGTTGGCTCTTCATATCAGGTGGCCGAAATATTGGAGCTTCAGCATCAGTTCTTCCAATGAATATTCAGGTTTGATTTCCTTTGGGATTGATTGTTTTGATCTTCTTGCTGTCCAAGGGACTATCCAGAGTCTTCTCCAGATCACAGTTTGAAAGCATCAGTTCTTCAGTGCTCAGCCTTCTTTATGGTCCAACTCTCACATTCATACATGACTACTGGAAAAACCATAGTCTTGTCTATATGGACCCTGTTGACAGAATGATATCTTTTCTTTTCAACACACTATCTAGGTTTGTCACAGATTTTCTTCAAAGGAGCAAGTGTCATTTAATTTCATGGCTGAAGTCACCATCTGCAGAGATTTTGGACCCCAAGATAATAAACTCTATCACTGTTTTCATTGTTTCCCCATCTATTTGCTAAGAAATGACATGACTAGATGCTATGATCTTAGTTTTTTGAATGTTGAGTTTTAAGCCATCTTTTTCATTCTCCTCTTTCACCCTCAAGAGACTCTTTAGTCATGATATCGTTTCCATATCTGATGTTGTTGGTATTTCGCCTGGCAGTCTTGTTTCCAGCTTGTAATTCATCCATCCTGGCATTTCACCAGATGTACTCAGAGTATAAGTTAAATAAATAGGGTGATAATATATATCCTTGTTGTATTCCTTTCCCAAGCTCATTCAGTGAACTCCACACGTGAAATTTAATAGCAGAAAATGACATCTGATGTCATTCTAGTGAGTTGTTAATTTAATCTGTAATGCCATTGATATAGAATAATAGTTTTTTCTTGGTTTATAATGATAATTTCTCTATATATTTCAAAGTTATTTTTACTTTTTGTTTTCTTTTAGTCCAATTGCTTTTTGATGACCTTCCTGCCCTTGGGGCTATAATCAGATGAAGGCTGTGCATGCTGAATTGGGTCCATCTCTGTGAATCCATGGACTGTAGCCTGGCAGGCTCCTATGTCCATGGGATTTTCCCGACAGGAATAATGGAGTGGGTTGCCATTTCCTCCTCCAGGGGATCTTCCTGATCCTAGGATTGAACCCACACCCCCTTGCAGTGGAAGTGTGAAGTCTTAACTATGAAAATAAAGTTAAAAATGGCATATTATACTGTGAAATCATAAACAGAATTTATTAACCAGTATTCAGTTCTAAGTGCCTTTTTTAGCTCATTAATTCTCTTAGGGCACCATAGGAAAAGTTGTAAGAGCTCACCATTCATGTGCAGTTTCTCTTGGTCACTCTCGTGGTACCCTTTCCAATGCATCTGTTTTAACTTGCTCCCCTGTCCCAAGACTGGCAACCTTTTTTCTCTGGCATTTTCAGATTAGACTTCAGGGCACAGTGGAAGATGAGAAATAGCTTGGACCTACCTCAGGAAGGAGCTTATACCACCTCTTATGTCTCAAAGGTTCAGAATTATGTTGTTCAAAGTCCTAGCAAAGGATTTGCTATCAGAGATGTTTTCTTGGTGAATTTGAAGTTGAATCAGACTCTTGGCATTTACTTGCAAAACTCTCTTGATGACAGCAGCTTCTAGTCTGTGGGAAAGGGGTAATGTGGTCTCAGCCTCATAAACTCTGATATTTAAATTTAATATAATATAAACTTGGCAAGTGATATTAGCCATACTTAAACTGACAGATACAAGTAGAACTTGTAGACAAATACTGGAAAAAAAAAAAAAAAGCAGTTACCCAACAGGACAACAAAACAGTGATTTTGGTTTTGTAAACACTACTAGAAAAGACAAGCCTGTTAAATCACATTACTCATAGATTTTTCTGTAGAACACCTCTTTCCTTCAAGAGGGGATGCCCTGATGAATATAGGGAATGCACTGAGACAGGAGGAGTTAAAGATGACAGATTCTTCGCATGTTATTGTGTTTGCATGATACGACTCCTGTAAAGAAAGTGAGTAGAATAACACAAATATGTATATCATTGTGATATTCTAAGTCTCCCTGCTATCCAAAAGTCCACTTCCACACTTATGCTAAGTATAGGTGTATAATCCTAAAGTGTTTTAAAATTACATATGTTGAACTCAATGCTTTGAATATATGTTTGTGCAAGAAGCAATTTGTGTCTGTGGAAAGTAGGATCCGTTATTTTCTATTCATCAGGGATCATGTTTTAATTCTAGCCTGGCTTTCCCTGCACATTCTAGCACATGCAGGTTATTGCTTTACATCTTTGTTGTTTTCTATTCTGAGTGTAAAGTAGAAAATCGTGTTCTAGTATTGATGAGATGCCAACATTTCTACCTAGATCCAGACCAGAAAAATAACACATTCCATAGAGCTTTACCATAAACTTTAGATTTTCTGTATTTCTAAATTATCTTTGGTAGCACACCCAACAGATCTTTCCTATATTGCTGACTTCCCAGGTAGGTTTTTTTTTTTTTTTTCCCCCACCTTCATTTTTGGGAATAGAGAAGCACTAACAGCAACAAATTTAAAAACTGCTCTTGTCTTCTAAGGCCTTCTAACCCAAAGCTGACTTAATGGTCCATTTCTGAACTTTACTCAGCAGAGTCTGTTTGTAACTCAGATCCAACCATTGGTTGAATTTACATGTGTGTGCTGCAGAGCTAAACAAATAATTTTTTCTTTCATGCTTAGTACAGCAGAAGCAGAAATATCTTGAGAGTATAAAAAGGAGAACTTCTCTTCATTTCTACTCCTGCTGTCCCAACTAATTTGAAAGAATTAGTTCTGCAACAACCCACAAGATATGAGCTGACCTGTATATTATATATATTTTTATAGAAAAAATAACAGTACAGCAATTCTTAAAAAAATCTGGTGTTATCATCACTTATGTTTTGGATGCCTGATGTCAACAAGTTTTCCTCTCTTGCCTGCTTGACAGTACTATCTACATGCACACATATTTTTAAACAAATACATATTTTTGCACCATTTGCTCTTTCCCTTTTTGTTTTTAGCTTAACCTTAGAGCATACACATTTTCCTGATTGCTATCTGAATTTCATGCAGTTTTCAATGGCTGCATAGTGAATTGTCCATTTTATTGATATACAAATAAATGATTCTGGCCAATTTAACCTTAAGATTAAATCTAATTTGCTGTTACAGAGGATGCCAGAATGAAGATACATGCCTGCCTAAAATACTTGTGATATATTCATTTTTATATAGTAATAAGATGTGCTTCTACAATTATTTTAGTATCTCTGGTGTCCTGACCCACTATTCCTGTATAACAAATCACTCTACCTTTAGTGACATAAAGCTGCAACAAATTTATGATCCTTATGGATTTGGTGGTCAGGAATTTGGAAAGGACCCTATGGAGATAGAATTCTATTGGCAGCCTCTGCTGGGAAGGCTAGCTGGGGGTTACTTAACTGATGCTTCTCTTTAGAAGTTTTGCCACTCATATCTCTGGCTGTGGGCCTGTGATAATTCAAATGCTGGGCTCAGTGAAGAACTAACTGCTGGAACATGGCTTGGACATCTTACAATGTGGCATCTCAGCTCTGAAAGGGAACATCCTGCAAGGAAACCACTGGTGCATGGTGTTCCATGTGTCCAAGCAGACCAAGATGCTCTACAGAAACTAAATCATGTAAGGCTTTGTAGGGGGCAGGCTTCTTTGGATCTAACCTCAGAAGTCACATGAGTTGCTTCCATCCCATTCTATTGGAGAATCAATAGGGACAGTTGAGATTCAAGGAAATTAGACTCCCTCTTCCAATGGGGAACTGGTAAGATCATATTATAGAAGAGCACATAGGGTTGAAGATATTTTTCCAGGCATCTTTGCCATACATGGGTTACTAGAGTGCTGTTTCTGGTGGGAACATGTATTAATTGCTTAGGGGAACCATGGAAATGATGCCTCTTTTGTGTCAGAGGGTTTCTACAAAGCACTTTGCCATCCCAGGAAATGCGTAAGTTTAACTCTGCATGGCTTCCCTGGTGGCTCAGATGGTAAAGAATCTGCCTGCAATGTGGGAGACCTGGGTTCATTCCCTGGATTGGGAAGATCCCCTGGAGGAGGGCATGGCAACTTGCTCCAGTATTCTTGCCTGGAGAATCCCCATGGAGCGGCAGAGTGTAGTCCATGGGGTCGCAGAGTTGGACATGATTGAGTGGCTAAGCAGAGCAAACCATTGACAGAATGCAGATTCCTTCAGCACTTGTCACTCAGACCTCAGAAATAACTTTGGAGCAGGGCATGGTGTTAGATTCACTTCCCTTGTCTTCCCCTAGAGTCACATCTCTTCTCAAAGCTGACTTCTTTTCTTCTAATTATAAAAGTAAACATGCCCTGAAACATGCTTATCATCTCTTTCTAGCTGAGACCTGATGGCTAGGATTATGCAAAATGCCTGATTAAGTTGATTAAGTAATCCATTTAGTCTTTCATTCTTGCATGAATGCCTGGATACATAGATTTATTCCTTTAGCAAAAGTTTATTGAGTAGTTTTTTTCTAAGTTATCTACATTGTGAATAATGCTATGATTCCCACTATCACGGATTTTAGGGCACCATGAGAAAGACATGGATAATGTACATTATAGCACACGTACAATAGCACATTGTGATAAATGCTGTGAAAGATGAGAGTGATGTGTGAAGAATGAGGAGCCAAGCTGGTGAAGAGGTGGAAGTAAAGCATTTGAGACATAGCATTTATTTGAAAGTGAAATTTGTAGTTGAAGAATGGAAGGAAGGCCAGTTTGACTACTGTATTGAGGGAAGCCAAGGGCAGGGCAAGAGGTCTGGGAGATGGGCAGCGCTCTGGTGCAATAGGATCTGGCAGGCCAGCTGAATCCTCTTCTCATAAGGGGACTCATTCAATCGTCTAAAGAGAGAAAGTGAAAGTGAAAGTGAGGTCGCTCAGTCGTGTCCGACTCTTTGCTCACCAGGCTTCTCTGTCCATGGGATTCTCCAGGCAAGAATACTGGAGTGGGTTGCCATTTCCTTCTCCAGGGGATCTTCCCAACCCAGGGATCGAACCCAGGTCTCCCACATTGCAGGCAGGCGCTTTAACCTCTGAGCCACCAGGAAAGCCCAAAAGAACATGATTTGATATATTCTTTAAGAATAGTTTGGGTGAAGAAAGGTTTGAGGGAGGCCAGAGGGAACAGTGAGACAAAAATACCCAGCATTTCAGTTTAGAGATAATCAAGGTTGGTAGGGAAGATGAAGAGAATCGGAAAGGTTTCAGATGTATCTCAAAGTTCAAATTAAGTACATGCACCCCAGTGTTAATAGCAGCACTGTTAACAACAGTCAAGACATAGAGACAACCTAAATATTCATTAAATAGATGCATGGATAAACAAGATGTGGTACATATAAAAATGGAATATTACTCAGCCATTAAAAAGAATGAAATGATGCCATTTGCAGCAACATAATGCATCTAGAGTATGATACTAGATCATAATATCTAAGTAGGTCAGAGAAAAATATTATATAACTTATGTGAAATCTGAATAAAATTATACAAATGAACTTATGAAAAAGAAACAGACTCACAGACATAGAAAACAAACATTGCTACCAAAGAGGAATGCAGTGGGAGGGAGTGATAAATTAGGAGTTTGGGACTAACAGATACACACTATTATATATAAAACAAGTAAACAAGAAGGTCCTACTGTGTAACACAGGGAACTCTATTCGATATCTTGTAATGACCTATAATGGAAACTAATCTGATAAAGAACATATATATGTATATGTATACACACACACACACACACACACACACACATATATATATATGGCAATCACTTGGCTGTACACCTGAAACTAATACAACAGTAAATAAACTATACTTCAATAAAAAATAAAGAGAATACCCATGATAAATGAGGTGTAGGGAATATGGAGAAACCAGCCCAAGAGGCTCCTTTGGTGTAACTGTCAACCCTTAATGACAGACAAAGACAGAGAATGGTGAATCGCACTTGGGATGAGGATGTGACAGCTCTGGTTTGGGAAGCAAGACACCAGCTGTGGGCTGAAGTTTAAGAAAATACTGCCAAGTCCCTAAATGTTCCATAATGCCCTAAAGACTATGGTGGCTGTAGGAAATGAAGTGTAAATGAGTAGTAGACTGTGAGGGCAGAGAGGCAGTTCAGTCACTCAGTCGTGTCTGACTCTTTGCGACCCCATGAATCACAGCCCACCAGGCCTCCCTGTCCATCACCAACTCCCAGAGTTCACTCAAACTCATGTCCATCGAGTCGGTGATGCCATCCAGCCATCTCATCCTCTGTCATCCCCTTCTCCTCCTGTCCTCAATCCCTCCCAGCATCACAGTCTTTTCCAATGAGTCAACTCTTCACATGAGGTGGCCAAAGTATTGAAGTTTCAGCTTCAGCATCAGTCCTTCCAATGAAAAACCAGGACTGATCTCCTTTAGGATGGAAAGTTGGATCTTGCAGTCCAAGGGACTCTCCAGAATCTTCTCCAACACCACAGTTCAAAAGCATCAATTCTTCGGCGCTCAGCTTTCTTCACAGTCCAACTCTCACATCCATCCATGACCACAGGAAAAACCATAGCCTTGACTAGACGGACCTTTGTTGGCAAAATAATGTCTCTGCTTTTGAATATACTATCTAGGTTGGTCATAACTTTTCTCCCAAGGAGTAAGTGTCTTTTAATTTCATGGCTGCAGTCACCATCTGCAGTGATTTTGGAGCCCCCCAAAATAAAGTCTGACACTGTTTCCACTGTTTCCCCATCTATTTGCCATGAAGTGATGGGACCACATGCCATGATCTTTGTTTTCTGAATGTTGAGCTTTAAGCCAACTTTACACTCTCCTCTTTCACTTTCATCAAGAGCCTTTTTTGTTCCTCTTCACTTTCTGCCATAAAGGTGGTGTCATCTGCATATCTGAGGTTATTGATCTTTCTCCCAGCAATCTTGATTCCAGCTTGTGCTTCCTCCAGGCCAGCATTTCTCATGATGTACTCTGCATATAAGTTAAATAAGCAGGGTGACAATATACAGCCTTGACGTACTCCTTTTCCTATTTGGAACCAGTCTGTTGTTCCATGTCCAGTTTCAACTGTTGCTTCCTGACCTGCATACAGATTTCTCAAGAGGCAGGTCAGGTGGTCTGGTATTCCCCTCTCTCTCAGAATTTTCCACAGTGTATTGTGATCCACACAGTCAAAGGCTTTGGCATAGTCAATAAAGCAGAAATAGTGTTTTTCTGGAACTCTCTTGCTTTTTCCATTATCCAGTGGAGGTTGGCAATTTGATCTCTGGTTCCTCTGCCTTTTCTAAAACCAGCTTGAACATCTGGAAGTTTACGGTCACATACTGCTGAAGCCTGGCTGGGAGAATTTTGAGCATTACTTTACTAGTGTGTGAAGTGAAGTCTCGTCTCTCAGTCATGCCTGAATCTTTGAGACCCCATGGACAGTAGTCTGCACCAAGCTCCTCTGTCCATGGGATTTTCTAGGCAAGAGTACTGGAGTGGGTTGTTGTTTATTTCTCCAGGGAATCTTCCCGACCCAGGAATCGAACCCAGGTCTCCTTCATTGTAGACAGATGTTTTACCATTTGTGCCACCAGGGAAGCGAGATGAGTGCAATTGTGTGGTAGTTTGAGCATTCTTTGGCATTGCTTTTCTTTGGGATTGGAATAAAAACGGACCTTTTCCAGTCCTGTGGCCACCGAGTTTTCTAAATTTGCTGGCATATTGAGTGCAGCACTTTCACAGCATCATCTTTCACGATTTGAAATAGCTCCACTGGAATTCCATCATCTCCACTAGCTTTGTTTGTTGTGATGCTTTCTAAGGCCCACTTGACTTTACATTCCAGGATGTCTGGCTCTAGGTGAGTGATCACACCATCGTGATTATCTGAGTTGTGAAGCTCTTTTTTGTACAGGTCTTCTGTATATTCTTGCCACCTCTTCTTAATATCTTCTGCCTCTGTTAGGTCCATACCATTTCTGTCTTTTATCGAGCCCATCTTTGCATGAAATGTTCCCTTGTTATCTCTAATTTTCTTGAAGAGCTCTCTAGTCTTTCCCATTCTGTTGTTTTCCTCTATTTCTTTGCATTGATTGCTGAAGAAGGCTTTCTTATCTCTCCTTGCTATTCTTTGGAAGTCTGCATTCAGATGCTTATATCTTTCCTTTTCTCCTTTGCTTTTCACTTCTCTTCTTTCACAGCTATTTGTAAGGCCTCCCCAGACAGCCATTTTGCTTTTTTGCATTTCTTTGCCATGGGGATGGTCTTGATCCCTGTCTCCTGTACAAAGTCATGAACCTCCGTCCAGAGTTCATTAGGCAGTCTGTCTATCAGATCTAGTCCTTTAAAGCTATTGCTCACTTCCACTGTATAATCATAAGGGATTTGATTTAGATTATACCTGAATAGCCTAGTGGTTTCCCCCACTTTCTTCAATTTCAGTCTGAATTTGGCAATAAGGAGTTCATGATCTGAGCCACAGTCAGCTCCCGGTCTTATTTTTGCTGACTGTATATAGCTTCTCCATCTTTGGCTGCAAAGAATATAATCAATCTGATTTTGTTGTTGACCATCTGGTGATGTCCATGTGTAGAGTCTTCTCTTGTGTTGTTAGAAGAGGGTGTTTGTTATGACCAGTGCATTCTCTTGCACAACTCTATTAGCCTTTAAGCTTCTCCATCTTTGGCTGCAAAGAATATAATCAATCTGATTTTGTTGTTGACCATCTGGTGATGTCCATGTGTAGAGTCTTCTCTTGTGTTGTTAGAAGAGGGTGTTTGTTATGACCAGTGCATTCTCTTGCAAAACTCTATTAGCCTTTGCCCTGCTTCATTCTTTACTCCAATGCCAAATTTGCCTGTTACTCCAGGTGTTTCCTGACTTCCTACTTTTGCATTCCAGTCCCCTGTAATGAAAAGGACTTTTTTTTTTTTTCTTTTGTGGTTGTTAGTTCTAAAAGGTCTTGTAGGTCTTCATAGAACCGTTCAACTTCAGCTTCTTCAGCATTACTGGTTGGGGCATAGGCTTGGATTACTGTTATATTGCATGGTTTGCCTTGGAAATGAACAAAGTTCATTCTGTCGTTTTTGAGATTGCATCCAAGTACTGCATTTTGGACTCTTTTGTTGACCATGATGGCTACTCCATTTCTTCTGAGGGATTCTTGCCCACAGTAGTAGATATAATGGTCATCTGAGTTAAATTCATCTATTCCAGTCCATTTTAATTTGCTGATTCCTAGAATGTCGACATTCACTCTTGCCCTCTCCTATTTGACCACTTCCAATTTGCCTTGATTCATGGACCTGACATTCCAGGTTTCTATGCAATATTGCTGTTTACAGCACCAGACCTTGCTTCTATCACCAGTCACATCTACAGCTGGGTATTGTTTTTGCTTTGGCTCTATCCTTTCATTCTTTCTGGAGTTATTTCTCCACTGATCTCCAGTAGCATATTGGGCACCTACTAACCTGGAGAGTTCCCCTTTCAGTATCTTATCATTTTGCCTTTTCATACTGTTCAGGGGTTCTCAAGGCAAGAATACTGAAGTGGTTTGCCATTCCCTTCTCCAGTGGACCACATTCTGTCAGACCTCTCCACCATGACCCGCCCATCTTGGGTGGCCCCACACGGCATGGCTTAGTTTCATTGAGTTAGACAAGGCTGTGGTCCGTGTGATCAGAATGGCGGTTTTCTGTGATTATGGTTTCAGTGTGTCTGCCCTCTGATGCCCTCTCGCAACAGCTACCGTCTTACTTGGTTTTCTCTTACCTTGGACGTTGGGTATATCTCTTCATGGTGCTCCAGCAAAGTGCAGCCGCTGCTCTTTACCTTGGACGAGGGTTATCTCCTCACGGCCACCCCTCCTGATCTTGGACGTGGAGTAGCTCCTCTCGGCCCTCCTGTGCCCACACAGCCTCTGCTCCTTTTATGTGGGGTTGCTCCTCTTGACCGCCTCCCCTGACCTCCGGTGTGTGGTAAGAATGAGTCAAATTGCTTCAGGGTCACAACAGCAACTGCAGATTTCACTAGGAGTAAGGTGGGATGTCACTGGAGAGTTTTGTACTGAAAATAGATATGGTTTTAAATGATTTAATAGAATTATTCTATGTTTATGCCAAATTGAGACAGATTGAGAGTGACAGAGTAGGAGAAAGATGCAGTATCCTGGAAACTAGTAAGTTGGACCAAGATGTCAGTCTTGGAGATGGAAAGTTGTGGTCTAATTCTAGAAAATCTTTGAAAGTCACTGGCTTCAGAAATAAAAGAACAATTTGATAATCATAGTTCCTTGGACTCTTTCAGAAAGCTTAGATCAAAATGGAATTCTGCATTTTACTGAAATAGAGCTTACCTAGCTGAAAAAGAGTACTGTATTTTATATTAACCCAGTGAAGAATGATACTACTACATCCATTTTGGGTGTGCAAGTTAACTTTTTCATTGAAAGCACTGAAAGCAAGTTGCAAATAACTTCTGCTCATTTTGTAGTGCAAATTTTCTGTATATATCTGTTTCAAAGTAGGATGAATATATTATTGGAGATATGCTGTAATATGAGTGTCTTCCTTTAGGGGATAACATGGACCTCATGGTGTTCTTACCTGAGATGCTTAGAAGTTCTATATGTGTAGTTTGTATCTTGCTGAATCTGGATTCAAACAAACAACTTGAAAAAGACTGAGAAATATGAGCATATAATGAATATTTATCATTTTAAGAAATTACATTCTTTTAGGCATGATAGTGATATCATGGTCATGTTTTAAAATGCCCTTATCTTTTAGAGGTGTATACTGAAAAATTTAATGACATCTAATAAATCTATATTGAAAAAATTATAATAAAACTATAGAATGTCTAAGATTTGATTCAAAACAAGCCTCCCAGTGTGTGTGTGTGTGTGTGTGTGTGTGTGTGTGTATTAAAGAAGATAATGGGAGACAATAAAGTGGGTGGAGTATATATAAAACAAGGCCACAAGTATATATATAAACATGTATACATATAAATATGAGTTAATAGTCAACAATACTGGAAAATGTGTTCATAAGATTTCATCACACTATTTAAACTACTTGTGGTCCATGTGGTCCATACTATTTGTACTACTTGCATGTTAAAAACATTTATAACACAGGCAAGATGATAAAGAAATCATATGAGAGCCTGCCCTACTGACCAGTAAGATCTTGTAATGTGATAATAATCAAAGATCATTTCAGGCCATGGTTCAGTTCATAGGTTGAGAAATTCTCTAAGGCACCCAGAATTGGTTGATCTTGTGTGACTGATTCATATTAATTGAGTTCAGAATATTAATGTAGATTTGAGGATACTTTCTCCTAGTGATGAGAATCCTTGGCCCTTTCATTATATGTACCCCCTACACATATCAAACTGGAAAGTTACAAATTTCCAAAAATGAGAGGAAAAGGGCATGCAGCATTTTGAAGGATATGTTCTCTATACCATGGTGAGACCTCCCCAATCTTCAGTTTAAGGGGAATTCTCCAGGGATTGGAGGCTGAGTTTTATTCCTCCAAATCCACTTGGTTTGTGCTTGGTGTATTTGCATTGTCAAAGTCTATATTCTTATATCCCATGCTTTCTTATCATATTCTATGGCAAAGTTACTTGAGTAACTTTTAGATAGATCTAATTCATTCACTCACACTGGGTCAGAGAGCACTAACCCAAGGATTTTTTTCTTAAGTCTCATTCATTAATTTTGGATTTTCCTAATATCATCCAAGGATAGTTTCCATGACCTTTGGTCTAATCTTGCTATTACCCTTTCAGACAGGGATCCTGTATCTAGATGCTTTTTGCCTTGAGAACTATTTAATGATATAATTAGTAGAGAAGGCAAGTAGGTACAAGATAGTGGTGTGTACATTTTATGTGGCACTTGACAATTTTTTCCAGTGTGTGTGTGTGGATCATTTAGGTAGTTAGTAATTATACTGAGTTTCTATTGCTGCATAATAAATTAACACAAATTTAATTGATTGTGTTAAACAATCAGCTTGAAACAACATTGTTTATTATCTCACAGTTTTATGAATCAGAAGTCGTGGATAGTATGGTTGTATTCTTGACTCAGGACCTCACAAGTCTGAAATTAAGTTAGCTAGTTTTGTTATTGTCTAGAGTTTTTAGTTCTCTTCAAGGTCATTACTGTTAGTGGAAGAATTCAGTTCCTTGTGTTTTGTAATTAGGTTCACATTTCCTTTGTAAGTGGTTGAACTGAGGTTGTTTCTCAGGCTCTTGACTCTATTCATTCCTTGTTTGGGGCCCTCTTCATCTTTAAAGTTAACAATGGCATGCCACATCCTTCTTGTGCTTTAAACTGTGACATCTGCTTCTGTTGCTCCCTGGAGAAAATCTTGGCTTTCTGGGGGCTGATGCACTGGGATGACCCAGAGAGATGATATGGGGAGAGAGGTGGGAGGGGGGTTCAAGATTGGGAACTCATGTACACCCGTGGTGGATTCATGTCAATGTATGACAAAACCAATACAGTATTGTAAAGTAAAATAAAATAAAATAAAGTATGAAAAAAATTAAAAAAATTATAATTAAAAAACAAACAAACAAAAGGCCTCATAAGATTAGATCGGAGAAGGCAATGGCACCCCACTCCAGTACTCTTGCCTGGAAAATCCCATGGATGGAGGAGCCTGGTGGGCTGCAGTCCATGGGGTTGCTAAGAGTCTGACACGACTGAGTGACTTCACTTTCATTTTTCACTTCATGCTTTGGAGAAGGAAATAGCAACCCACTCCAGTGTTCTCACCTGGAGAATCCCAGGGATGTGGGAGCCTGGTGGGCTGCCGTCTATGGGGTCGCACAGAGTCGGACACGACTGAAGCGACTTAGCAGCAGCAGCATAAGATTAGATAAAACCCTGCAGATAATCTCCTTACTTAAGATCAACTGTGCTGTAGAATATAACATAATCATGGAAGTAATATCTCATCATCTTCAGTCTTCATAGATGTAAACAGGACATTATTGGGAAACCATCTTCCTACTATAATAATCCTACTCCACAGACCAGCATCTGAATCTAAAATGCTATTCTTGAATTAATATGAAATTATACTGAAATTATAAAATATCTGCTGCTTTATAGGGGGGAAAAGAACCTTCCCCAAGGAAAGAGTTGATATAGTCCTATTTCTAAATTTGAGTTTTTGGCTCTAAAACTCAAGAGTATACTATTATTATTTTCAAGGTTATACATGGCCAACTATATATACATTTTCCTATAAAATTTACTGTATGTATAATTTTTTGGTATAATTATAAGGAAATTGCATACAAATTCTATCTGATATAGAGGTCTTTTAGAGATAACTTTTGTACTCATTTCCAGCTCTCCTTCCTAGCTCCCTCTTGTTATAGACTCAGTCTAAGACCATATATATTACTTTCAACAGCCTCAAATAAAATGCACATTTAAGGAATATTAACAGTTGGCCTACCAACTATATCTTTCAGTACAATGCATGTTTCATTATTATATATAAGATTTCTGAGATGACAATATTTCCCCTTTATAAAATTATAGAAATAATAATTCAAAAAGAGAAAAAAACCCCATAACTCCAAATCTAGTGAAAGCATTTTAAAATTTTTACGTGTATTTCACTGGATTTTTTTCCTATGTATATATTAACATACAGATTTACAGATAGCTATATTTATATTATTTTAAAACAAGAGTAACTTTTTAATTTGTTGAGGTGAAATTCACATAAAATTTATCATTAAGGTGAGCATTTTTAATGCCATTTAGTACATTCACAGTGTTATACAAAGCCCACTCCCATCTACTTCTAAAATTCTGAAGTTTCTGTCCCTCCAGAATAAAACCATATGTGCATTGAGCACATTATCTCCAGTCCTATCTCTTGCCAGTCCCTGGCAGCCACTAATATGCCTTCTATCTATATGGTTTTATTTATTTTAGAGGTGTCATATCCATGGGATCATACAATACGTAATATATGTCTGGTTTCTTTCACTTATCATAATGTTTTCAGGGTTCATCCTCAGGATAACATATATCAGTGTTTCATTTCTTTTCAAGGCTAAATATTTCATTGTGTGTGTTTACTACAGTTAGTTAATTCATTCACCAGTTGATGAACACTTGAGCTGCTTCTACTTTTTGGGGGCTGTTGTGAATAGTGTTGTTAATAAATGTGTGAATGTCTTTGTTTAGTACCTGTTAATTTTGGGGGGCATATAACTAGGCATTGCTAGATAATATGATAATTCTATGTTTAACTTTTTGACAAACATGAGTGAATATGCTTAATCAACTTAACATAAATGTCTTTTGGTTTCATTCTGTGCTTTCTTTAAAAAAGTTCCTAAACTTTGGTCATAACTGGTGTGTAGTTTTTATTATGAGTATAATAGGGGAAATTTTTGTTCTATAGTTTTTTTGTAAGCCTGTGTTGCAGAGTAAATTATATGGAACTTAACTAAATCTGTTGTAGAAAAAAAAAAAAAAATGAACACAAACATTTAAAAAAATACCACTCTTACTGGTTTGGTTAGGTAAAAGAGGTGTTTAATGCCATTTTATAAATTTATGGATAGTCATGTATTGAAGTGAAAGAATGAATATCAAGGTTTTTTTTTACAACCATTTTCTTCTGTTTAAAAAATGAAAATGGGTGCAAAATTATAACACTATATAAAAATACATTTTTCAGACAGATTAAAAAGTCAATTGAAAAAATTTCAACTGTCTGCTAAATTATCATATTCATACAGTACTAAAACCAACTCAAGGAGCTAGAGCTCTGTGTATGTTTGTATATGAGAAAGCACTTACAAAATGCATTTATTTAAACCATCCAAACATTGTTTATTGTTTCAACTCTGTGCTAGATAACATTTCTAGGCAGTTGAGGTATATCAGTGATTGAGAGACAAGTGTGGTTCCCCCAGAGACTACATTTAATATTTTTCTATAAATATTCTATGAATATTTTATATTTTTCAATATGCTTTTTATATGGATATATTGTTATAATTATGAATATTGATATATGCTGAGGATATGAAGTTGGAGTTTTCTTAGAAAATAATTACTTTGATTAATGTAAAAATTTGACCTAATAACAAATGTGTAACCTGAGAATCATCTAATGTTTTACATCATTTCAGATAGATATCAGTAGCAAATCTGAATAATTCATTAAAAGGGCAATTGCATAAGATGACTTGCATCTATTTTATCGATTACTTTTTTAACCCTTTGGTCTTTGTCTTTTAATATCAGAAAAAGACTGACTGTTTTTCAGGTCAGTTTCACTGTTTTTTGGCATAAACCGGGACTACATTACTTTGCCTCCCTTGTGATTATTTGTGGTCATCTGAGTAAGTGGGTGGAATGTTAGCAAATGTGATGTGTACCAGTTTGAGCCATAGTGAATATAATTCTTCAGGGGAGGCCCTCCATGCTCTCCCCCAGCATGCTGGCTCGACACAGATGCTCAAGGTAACTTTGGAAAATATATGTTGAATCTGGTGGAACCAAAACACAGAAAGAGAATAGGTGCTGATTTTCCACTTGGGACTTGGCCATCTGCTTAATAAGAACAACTATTTTGGACTTTGGTTTGAGACGTTTTTTGTGTTATAGCAGCTAGAGTCAACTTAATTATACTTCTCTCCATAAACAGCAAAGGAAAGCAGAAGTGTCAATGTATTGGAAAGAAAACAGGTATTTAACAGTTTAGGATTGAATAAAAAAAAAAAAAAAGAGTTAGTTTTTCTAAAACTCTTTTTTTCATGATGTATGTGTGTGTGTGTACTTCTTTCTTTTAGAATGAAAGCTTAAAGGCCGCCAGAGGAATTTAGGAATTTGCTTTTTAAATTTTACTTCTAAAATTAAAAAGAAATTTACTGAACTCTATCTAACACATAAGAATGAGGACACAATGAACAGAAAACAAATACATTTTCTGTGCTATTTTCTCCAGTTTCCTAGAGGAAAGCAACACTTATAGTCAGTTTAACCAAGAATTAGACTGTGGGCTTCCCTTGTGGCTCACAGGGTAAAGAATCCACCTGCAGTATGGAAGACCTGGGTTTGATCCCTGGATTGGGAAGATCTCCTGGAGAAGGGAAAGGCTACCCACTCCAGTATTCTGGCCTGGAGAATTCCATGGACCATATAGTCCATGGGGTCGCAGAGCTGGACACAAGTGAGTGACTTTCACTTTCACTTTGATCAACAAAAAATATCCAGGATGATGTTTGTTATTTTTTGATTCTTGATTAAATGGACATTGTATTTATTATTGGAAATATCTAAAAAGATTACCATAAACATGGAGATAGGCCCCCGAAAGATTTTCCAATTGAGAGTAAATTAGATTTCAGAAGTTGAGAACTAAAGAACTTGGTCTTGAGTTATATTAATAGTATAGAATGAATTATTAAGAAAATAATTTGAGTGTACTTAGAAAAGAAAATGCAATTAGCTAATATCTTTAGTAACTTCAACTCTTGCCAAATTAACCTGCTATTCCTTTCAAAGGACAATTAGGCTGACAGTTGAAACTGACAGTTTTTATAGATCTTAATGTAAGCGAGGCATCTCACAAAGATTGCTTATGCAAGAAAGAATTGTGTGCTCTATAATACCACTCATTAAGTGAAATTCTGATCAGTTTATAGTTTACAAGTGGATATTGAGGCAGCTAGTGCAAAACTGGTAAAACTTTTTTTTTTTAATAAGGGTACTGAGCTAGAAAAAAAAATTATACCATAATTATCTTCCATTCAGTGGAAAAATAGTTTTTATTTAGCTTGAAGAGAAGAACATGACTGAATAACCTTATTTTTGTATTACAATATTGTCTAATAAAATTAGCAATTACTCAGTAAGTTGTTTTAATATTATGTTGCTGTTTACTTAAATTACAAAATTTGCAAGCAGCACACCACAAATAAATCGCCATTGTGAAAATTCTATCAAAATTATATACATATATATGTATTAATATTTATGTATATATATATTTACACACATTTACATACCATCTTTAACAATAAAAAATTGTAGATTCACAAATAAGCTATGATGCTTTTGAACTTTGGTGTTGGAGAAGACTCTTGAGAATCCCATGGACTGCAAGGAGATCCAACCAGTCCATTCTAAAGGAGATCAGTCCTGGGTGTTCTTTGGAAGGAATGAGGCTACAGCTGAAACTCCAATACTTTGGCCACCTCATGTGAAGAGTTGACTCATTGGAAGAGACTCTGATGCTGGGAGGGATTGGGGTCAGGGGGAGAAGGGGATGACAGAGGATGAGATGGCTGGATGGCATCACTGACTCGATGGATGTGAGTTTGGGTGAACTTCGGGAGTTGGTGATGGACAGGGAGGCCTGGTGTGCTGTAATTCATGGGGTTGCAAAGAGTCGGACATGACTGAGCAACTGAACTGAACATATGTATATGTCTTATAGTCTATTTGGAAAATCATGGGATAAAATCTGCAAAAGATTCTACTGCACATTCTAGGGATACCAAACAATCTCACCCAGTAATCTAGTAATAATAAAACACAATTCACACTGATTTAAAGTGAGAAAGGGAGAACAACAGCTTATGAAAATTTTGATGATGAACAACTCAGGACAGTAATAATGCATAGTTAACAGTGTTCTTTTGAACATGTCAGGATTTCCAAATTTATACACATGAACAGATCTGTTTATCTATTGTTGTTGTTGTTCAGTGGCTAAGGTATATGTGACTCTTTGAGACCTCATGGATGGCAGCATATCAGGCTTCCCTGTCCTTCACTATCTCCTGGAGTTTGCTCAAACTATGTCCACTGGGTCAGTGATGCCATCTAACCATCTCATTATCTGTCATCTGCTTCTCCTCTTGCCCTCAATCTTTCCTAGCATTAGAGTCTTTTTCAGAGAGCTGGTTCTTTGCATCAGGTAGCCAAAGTATTGGAGTTTCAGCTTCAGTATCTATCATTGCATAACAAATCATCTTAAACTTACTAGCATAAAACAACAATCATTTTATTGTGCCCATAGAGTCCGTATCAGGAATTTGGAGAGGGCCTAGTTTCTAAAGGCTGCCGTAATCAGTTTTTACAAATGTGGTCATTTAAAACAACAGTTATTCTTTGGAAGTTTCAGAGGCCAAGGGTTCAAAATCAAGAGGTCTTTAAGGACAGTGGTTGCTCAGAAGACTCTAGAAGAGAATCTGTTCCTTGCCTTAACATCCAAATGAAAAGCCTAGAGTTAAAAAGTATAATCAGTTCAGTTCAGTCACTCAGTCATATCCAACTCTTTGTGACCCTATGGACTGCAGCACACCAGGCCTCCCTGTCCATCACCAACTCCCAGAGTTCACTCAAACAGTTGATGATGCCATCCAACCATCTCATCCTCTGTCATTTCACTAGGTGGATTCAACAGTACATGTGAATTGGAAAAAGGAAAAATCAGTCGCCTTGAAGATAAATCAATAGACATTTTCAAATTGAAAAACAGAAAGAAGACAAAAGAAAAATGATCAGACCGTAGATATTCAAATGACAGATGGAGCAGTGTCAAGATTCATCCTATGTTAATGAGAGTTCCAGAAGAAGAGAAACAGAAATATATATGCAAAGAAATAATGTTACCAAGTTCCCAAATTTAATTAAGGGATGTTAAATTATAGGTAACTAAATGAAGACTGACATCCTGACCACTCGGGGTACTCAGGGGCCAGCTTGCCTGTCAATGGACCAGACCCAGCGGCCGCAACTGGGACCCTTTTGTCCCTGGTCTCCTCCTGATGTGGACAGCTAGTCAGAGTGCCCCGACCAGTAAGGAAAAAGAGACTTATTGACTTATCTCCCCTCCCCTCTCTTGTTCCTCTATGGATCTGAAGTTCTAGAGACTGTATTCTTGTATTTAAGGGCTTCCCTGGTGGTGCAGAGGTTAAAGCATCTGCCTGCAATGTAGGAGACTTGGGTTCAATCCCTGGGTCAGGAAGATCCCCTGGAGAAGGAAATGGCAACCTACTCCAGTATTCTTACCTGGAGGATCCCATGGACCGAGGAGCTTGGTGGGCTACAATCCACGGGTCGCAAAGAGTCGAACATGACTGAGCGACTTCACTTTCACTTTTACTTTCAAATTAACCCCAGGTAGAAAAACTGTTACTATAACATTGTATCATTTTCTAGACATTAACTCATTCCCTGTATTGGAAATGCTTTACTGGCTGCTGTGGCATAAGATCGTCTGAGTTTGATTTGCTTCTGCTATCAAGTGTCTCAGTGACCCAGTTTTCCTATGAGTGTCTTCTATTTAAGTCTCAGTTCATGATGATATCTTGGGTTGTCACTTGCAATAAAATTACTACTTGTCCACTGAGTCTATTTCTCATTCTCATTTGCCTAGGGCAAAGATTGGGCTTCCCTGGGGGCTCAGATGGTAAAGAATCCACCTGCAATGCAGGAGACCTGGGTCCAATCCCTGGATCAAGATCCCCTGAAGGAAGGCATGGCAACACACTAGTATTCTTGCCTAGAGAATCCCCATGGACAGAGGAGCTTGGTGGGCTCCAGTCCTTGGGGTCACACAGAATTGGACATGACTGAGAGACTAAACACAGCACAGTAAAGTGCCAGAAGCTGTGCAGTCTCTGTCATACTACTCCCTTTTATTATTTTAGTGTGAGAACTGCCATAGACAATACATGAATTAGGGTGTGGCTTCTCCCAATATGACACTTACAAAACATAGGATGTGTTTTAGATTTGGGGTGCAGGATGTGGTTTGTTCAGTCCTGTTTGGGATAATGTAAGATGTACTTCTTGGGCCAAAAATAGTAGGGAATTTTAGCCCTGAAATGACATGCCCTTAAAAAAAAAAATGTGATTCATATACTTCTGAAGTGCTTATATTATGGTTTCATATGATGAGAAACAAAACAAAACAAAACACTTTTCTCTTTAAAAGAAAAACAATCAAATTCAAGAAACAATTACCTAGAAGAAGATTGCCACTGGTGAACTATAAGCTCAACTACTTCTTTTTCAATACTTTTTATCAACAATTTGGATGAAGTTAGAAAAACCTATATTTCAAAGTGGCATAGGAACAGAAGCAGTAAAGATGTCTAATATTTTGGAGAAAAGAACAATAAAGCTATTCTAATGACCTCTTAGAAAACAATTTAAGGTGATAGGATACCTGCACAATATATTATGTGAAAAAATAGGATAAATTATAAATACAGTAAAATCTCAATTTTGTGTAAAACATAGACAAACACCAGATAATGAACACCATAATATTACACCTGTTTAATAATATTTAACTTTCTGGAACATTTATTATATTTGCCCTTTAAGAAATTTATAACTTTTTTACATTTAATGCTTACAGCTAACCTATAGAGAGGATTTTATCACTTCTTCTTAAAATGAGAAACATTAGACAAATTATTTGCTTAAAGTCCATATATATTAATTTTTGGATTTAAATTCTTTTTTTTTTTTTTTCTGATTGCAAAGGCAATGGCCTAATTTGCTAGTTTTAAAGGATGGGATTATGGCTTTACTTTATTCTCTATATACTACATATTTTTGCATCTTTTCACATTGAAAAGGTATTATTTAATTATAAAAATAAAGATAGGAATTGTTGATATAATAAATTGATGTCTTATAGTCATAATAATATGTTAAGATTACTGAATTTATATTTTGAAAAGAAATTCAATTATACAGACCTGGATGGATTTATTTGTTTACTTTAACACAATCAAAAATAAAAACATTTTTATTGAAGTAGAGTTGATATACAATATTGTGTTAGTTTCAGGTATACACAAAAGTGATTTAGTTGTCTGTGTGTATATATTTATATATATTATGTATATATAGGTATATTTTTCAGAATCTTTACTCTTATGGTTATTATAAAATATTGAGTAGAGTTTTCTCTGCTACACGGTAGGTCTGAATGAAACAGTCTAGTACATGTTAAAGTGAATTTGGTTGATAGAGTCTTTGTTTAAAATTTATTATTATTATTATTTTTTACTTTACAATATTGTATTGGTTTTGCCACACATCAACATCAATCCACCACGGGTGTACACGTGTTCCCAATCTTGGACCCCCCTCCCCGCCCCCCCAACCATCCCTCCCAATACAGTATACTAATGCATATATATGGAATTTAGAAAAATGGTAATGATAACCCTATATGCAAGACAGCAAAAGAGACACCGATATATAGAACAGTCTTTTGGAGTCTGTGGCAGAGGGAGAGGGTGGGATGATTTGGGAGAATGGCATTGAAACATGTATAATATCATATAAGAAACTAATCACCAGCCTAGGTTCGATGCAGGGTGCAGGATGCTTGGGGCTGGTGCACTGATAAGAGTCTTAATGAAGGCATTTACTTTCAATACTCGTACAAGCATGAGATACACATATTTAAGCACAGCATCTATTTCCTGGGACAGTGCTGCTCAAACATAACCCTAATTGCTTGCCAACCATAACTGTTACTAGTTTATGATGAGATAAGAAAATAAGTTGAGAGGAAACAATCAACTGAGTAATTTTATGTTAGATGAATCTAATAATAACAAACAGGGCTTAAAGTTTGCCTTTTCACTATTTTACTTTTTTAAAAAAAAACAAAACTTCGGTCTTTGAGAGAGAGGAATAAAAGCTCAGTGGTATTTCACTGTAGATAGTAAGAGAATTGCTGACCTGGGAGGTCATGTGTTGCAGTGGACACACGTGTCTGTGGTCCTTATATATACTCAGGTGTGACATTTAGGTGGAACTTTCAGAGAAAGGAAGTTAGGATAATTACAAACATGGAAATGGCATCACACGATGAATAATAAACTAGAGAGTTAGCAACAGGTTTTAGCAATGCTTTTGAAATTTGAATAGTCAGCATAGGAAAAGGACAATTGCTCATTATGTATGGATAGAACTAGAACTAAAATATGTTAATAGAAATGAATATAAGATTTTGACTCAATCATTAAGAAGCTTAACTATCAAAGTACAAAACATGAATATATTCTAAGATGGAAAATTTCACCACATTAGAGCTATTCAAATAATTCTGAGTGAAAACTTGGAAGACATTTGGTATAAGACTGATTCTTGAAAGTTCTTGTTTCATTCAAAGATTTTGTAACTCTCAAAATCAGGTAAATAATCTCCTTTGGTAATGTTGTCCCAACTTAACACTGAACAGAGCTCTCAGTGGGCTCTGAAACCAATAGTGCAGCTGTCCATGTAAATTCTAGACTATACTAATTAAATGGATTAACCTTCTTTATGTTACATGCTTTGGTTCCCTTAGGTATAGAGTTTTGGCTACTTTATTTTTTAAAGATCACTTATTCTGAAATGGCATTGAGTAATCTACATACACTTTCTTCCTGAGTCTTCATTTTTGTTTGGTGAGATGCTTTTGGCTATCTAGATATTTTTCTCCACTCTACATAGCTTACTTTTGGTGTGTTCTAAGAGGACAAGCCAGTCCTGATATATACTCAGGAACACACAGTGAATTTGACAGCAATAGGTGTAAAAAGATAAAATGAATTAATATTTTATGTCCTGAAATAACCTCCTCTCATCTTGACTCTCATAGGAACTTCTTTATACCTTATTTCTTTCACTGCACTATATTTATCATTTTTTTTTATAATAAATACTTGTCATAGCTTAGTTAGGCAGTTCTCATTGTAGTCTCTCCTAAAAGCAAAAGGCATGCATGTTTTCCTTCCACAGAAGAAGTGAAAGAGAATGGGAAATATTTATTCCTATATAATTTTTACTATTTTGCTACTCATTGTAACATTAAACCTTTGAATGTTTATTGAGCTGCTGCTATGTTGAAGCTTTGCGCTAAGTGTGCTAGTTTCTTCTCACCATGTATATTTAGTCATGGCTTAACTCTGCCTGTAACATGGGTAACCTGGTGATTAACTAGTTTTGCTATTTCTTTTTTTTTTTTTTAATTAATTTTTATTTTTTTAGTTTGTTTTGCTTTACAATACTGTATTCGTTTTGCTACACATCGACATGGATCAGCCACGAGTGTACATGAACTCCCAATCCCGACCCCCATCTCCCCCCTCCCGCCCCACACCCTCTCTCTGGATTATCCCCGTGCATCAGTCCCAAGCATCCTGCATCCTGCATCAAACCTAGACTGGCGATTCGTTTCACTTATGACATCACACATGTTACACTGCCACTCTGCCAACCCATCCCACCCTCTCCCTCTCCCACAGAGTCCAAAAGGCCGTTCTATACATCTGTGTCTCTTTTGCTGTCTTGCGTACAGGTTTATCATTACCATCATTCTAAATTCCATATATATGTGTAAGTATACTGTATTGGTGTTTTTCTTTCTGGCTTACTTCACTCTGTATAATCGGCTCCAGCGTCATCCACCTCATTAGAACTGATTCAAATGTATTCTTTTTAATAGCTGAGTAATACTCCATTGTGTATATGTACCACAGCTTTCTTATCCATTCATCTGCTGATGGACATCTAGGTTGCTTCCATGTCCTGGCTATTATAAACAGTGCCGCAATGAACATTGGGGTACACGTGTCTCTTTCAATTCTGGTTTCCTTGGTGTGTATGCCCAGCAGTGGGATCGCTGGATCATAAGGCAGTTCTATTTGCAATTTTTTAAGGAATCTCCACACTGTTCTCCATAGTGGCTGTACTAATTTGCATTCCCACCAACAGTGTAAGAGGGTTCCCTTTTCTCCACACCCTCTCCAGCATTTATTGCTTGTTGACTTTTGGATCGCAGCCATTCTGACTGGTGTGAAATGGTACCTCATTGTGGTTTTGATTTGCATTTCTCTGATAATGAGTGATGTTGAGCATCTTTTCATGTGTTTGTTAGCCATTCGTATGTCTTCTTTGGAGAAATGTCTATTTAGTTCTTTGGCCCATTTTTTGATTGGGTCATTTATTTTCTGGAGTTGAGCTGCATAAGCTGCTTGTATATTTTTGAGATTAGTTGTTTGTCAGTTGCTTCATTTGCTATTATTTTCTCCCATTCAGAAGGCTGTCTTTTCACCTTGCTTATAGTTTCCTTTGTTGTGCAGAAGCTTTTAATTTTAATTAGATCCCATTTGTTTATTTTTGCTTTTATTTCCAGTATTCTGGGAGGTGGATCATAGAGGATCCTGCTGTGATTTATGTCAGAGAGTGTTTTGCCTATGTTCTCCTCTAAGAGTTTTATAGTTTCTTGTCTTACGTTTAGATCTTTAATCCATTTTGAGTTTATTTTTGTGTATGGTGTTAGAAAGTGATCTAATTTCATTCTTTTACAAGTGGTTGACCAGTTTTCCCAGCACCACTTGTTAAAAAGATTGTCTTTAATCCACTGTATATTCTTGCCTCCTTTGTCGAAGATAAGCTGTCCATAGGTGTGTGGATTTATCTCTGGGCTTTCTATTTTGTTCCATTGATCTATATTTCTGTCTTTGTGCCAGTACCATACTGTCTTGATGACTGTGGCTTTGTAGTAAAGCCTGAAGTCAGGCAGGTTGATTCCTCCAGTTCCATTCTTCTTTCTCAAGATGGCTTTGGCTATTCGAGGTTTTTTGTGTTTCCATACAAATTGTGAAATTATTTGTTCTAGCTCTGTGAAAAACACCGCTGGTATCTTGATAGGAATTGCATTGAATCTGTAGATTGCTTTGGGTAGTATACTCATTTTCACTATATTGATTCTTCCGATCCATGAACATGGTATGTTTCTCCATCTATTAGTGTCCTCTTTGATTTCTTTCATCAGTGTTTTATAATTTTCTATATATAGGTCTTTAGTTTCTTTAGGTAGGTATATTCCTAAGTATTTTATTCTTTTCGTTGCAATGGTGAATGGAATTGATTCCTTAATTTCTTTTTCTACTTTCTCATTATTAGTGTATAGGAATGCAAGGGATATCTGTGTATTGATTTTATATCCTGCAACTTTACTATAAATTCTTTTGGTTTCTATGTCCCAGGCTAGGGAATTGGGGATATTTTGACTTGCCCTTGGAAAGCCATGCATATATAAGCTATTTGTATATGGCTTTAACCACTTACAAGGCAGTCGTTGTATCATATTGTTACATTTTGTTACAAGAATAAAAACCTCTTAAATAAGGATAGCTCATTTTATAACAAACTAATTTCCCAGTATTCATTACAGATATAAGAGTTAGATCGTAAAGATGGCTGAGCACTGAAGAATTGATGCTTTCTAATTGTGGTGTTGGAGAAGACTCTTGAGAGTCCCTTGGATTGCAAGGAGATCAAACCAGTTATTCCCAAAGGAAATCAACCATAAATATTCATTGGAAGGATTGGTGCTGAAACTGAAGTTCCAGTACATTGGCCACCTGATGCAAAGAGCCAATTCATTGGAAAAGACCCTGATGCTGGGAAAGATTGAGGGCAGGAGGAGAAGCAGGGGAAAGATAATGAGATAGTTGGATAGCCTCATCGACTCAATGGACAGCTGGCCCCTGACAGACATAAGTTTGAGCAAACTCTGGGAGACAGTGAAGGGGACAGGGAAGCCTGGCATGCTGCAGTCCATGTCACAGAGTCAGACATGACTTAGTGACTGAACAACAACAAATTTTAGTCTGACATATAGATGAGTTGAATAAAATCATCCAAGCCTACTAGAGTTACATATGACAGAGAAACCACCACTCCATGGACAACTTACAAACCATGGTAAGAATATGGAGTGGTAGTAACCATTTTTAAGAATGGATTGTTAGTAAAATGATTGTATGAGACTGGAAATGCTAGTAAAAGAGTCCTGAGGCTGAGGCAGAAACTTAAGTCCTCAATCATTCTTCTCTTGTCTTTTCACTGATGCCAGATTTAGAGCACAGGCTTTGTACCCCAGTATGCCTGGGTTTCTACTCTATTTAAGTCACTTAAATGAGTAAATGCAGGCAAGCCATGTAATTTATCTGGCCCCAATTCCATATTGATAAAACGGAAACATAATACCTTCATCTGAAGGTTGCGGTGAGAAATAAACAAAGTAATCTAGGCCAAACGTGAACATAATATCCCATACTTAGTAGACTCTCAGCAAATGGTTGTTTTTTCTTCTTCCATAGCTGATTTTTGAATATTTGTCTGGCTTTGACTTTTTATTCCCCAAGATATTACTGCCTATTTTAAATGCTAATTCTAACATACATGCTTTTGATAGTTGACCATATTCTAGCTTCTCAGATTAACCTACACTCTTGGCTCTATTTTTTTTCTTTTCCTTTGGACACTCAGCTTCATAGCTATCCTTTTTTCACAACTTCACCTCATATAATCCTCTCAAGAACAGTGAAGTGAAAGTGAAAGTGAAGTTGCTCAGTCATGTCCGACTCTTTGCGATCGCATGGACTGTAGCCTACCAAGGCTCCTCCCTCCATGGGATTTTCCAGGCAAGAGTACTGGAGTGGGTTGCCATTTCCTTCTCCAGGGGATCTTCCCGACCCAGGGATCGAACCCCGGTCTCCTACATTCCAAGCAGATGCTTTAACCTCTGATATTTTTAATCACAAATATCTGATTAAATTTGCCTTCTGTGAGTATAAATAATATTTTAACAAGCCTTATGCCAGCTTCATTAAAGTTTTTTTTTTTTTGGTAAAATTGTTTTACTCATCAGGATCCATAGCTGATTTTTGAATATTTGTCTGGCTTTGACTTTTTATTCCCCAAGATATTACTGCCTATTTTAAATGCTAATTCTAACATACATGCTTTTGATAGTTGACCATATTCTAGCTTCTCAGATTAACCTACACTCTTGGCTCTATTTTTTTTCTTTTCCTTTGGACACTCAGCTTCATAGCTATCCTTTTTTCACAACTTCACCTCATATAATCCTCTCAAGAACAGTGAAGTGAAAGTGAAAGTGAAGTTGCTCAGTCATGTCCGACTCTTTGCGATCGCATGGACTGTAGCCTACCAAGGCTCCTCCCTCCATGGGATTTTCCAGGCAAGAGTACTGGAGTGGGTTGCCATTTCCTTCTCCAGGGGATCTTCCCGACCCAGGGATCGAACCCCGGTCTCCTACATTCCAAGCAGATGCTTTAACCTCTGATATTTTTAATCACAAATATCTGATTAAATTTGCCTTCTGTGAGTATAAATAATATTTTAACAAGCCTTATGCCAGCTTCATTAAAGTTTTTTTTTTTTTGGTAAAATTGTTTTACTCATCAGGAGAGGATAGTAATAGAGTATGCTGCAATATTTTTATATTTACACTGTTTTATCTCACTATTTTTCTGTGGCAGAAGAGCAGTGATGACTTAGCCAGGTAAAATTTACCAGTATGTGAACCTCGAATTTAATATGAGTAAATGCCCTAGTTTATATAGCTATGTAATCATTATAATAGAGTTATGATTTTGTGGACTTGAATTCTGCCTTAGACAAATATTATATTTTTAAAAATGTGTAACATTCAGGAAAGTATCAAATTAAAGAAACTAAATATTAACTAGGTTTTCTTTAAGGAAGAAGGGATTTACAAAGTACAGTTTAAACTGATTAGATAAGCCCACAAATCATTCTAGGTTTTCATTGATTTCTTGGATATCCTAAGATTATCTGGATTGAGAAACTGTAATTTCTGTCATTAGTTTGTTTATCCTTACCACAAACATGACATATAACCTCAAATATTCGAGAATGTTAAATCTTTAAAATGTAGTGTGCATTTAAAATCAGAAGGAAAAAGTAGAATTAAATAATCAGTGCTATATTACTATATGTTAAATATTCCTATAAGAGACTATAGTAAATAAAATACATATCTGTATTTTTAAGTAAGAAATATTTTCTTAAGAGCATCATAATGCAGATAGTTTATTTTTAAGAGTTTATTTGGAACTTCAACATTATTGAAGAACTTCTGGGATAAAATGAGCATGTTACAAGTACTTGTACCTTATTGAATTTAGCCCTTCATTGCTTTACTTAAGTATTCATAGTTCATCTATTACTGCTAAAATTTATATTCACTACAAGCTCATTAGTACAACTAATTCATCTAATACAATTATCATGGGATAAAAATACTAGACTAAATATTCAATTATTGATTAGTAATTTGAGCTGGACTTATGGCCTCAACATAGTGACTCACTCTGGCTGACCAGCCTAGGCTTGTTCACATGAAGACCTATTTCAAAAAAAGCAAGAACATAACCACCAAAGCACCAGCACTCTTTGAATCTCTACTTGTATTATGTTATATCCCACTGGCTCAGATGGTAAAGAATGTGCCTGCAGTGCAGGAGACCTGGGTTCAATCCCTGTGTCTGGAAGATCCCTGGAGAAGGGAATGGCTACCCACTCCAGTATTCTTGGGGCTTCCCTGGTGGCTTAGATAATAAAGAATCTGCCTGTGATGTGGGAGATCTGGGTTTGATCCGTGTGTCAGGAAGGTGCCGTGGAGAAGGGAATGGCTACCCACTCCAGTATTCTTGCCTGGAGAATCCCATGAACAGAGGAGTCCAGGGGATCACAAAGAGTCAGACACGACTGAGAGACTAAAACACCCACACACAGACACAGACACACACACACACACACACACACACACACACACAACAAAGCCCATCAGTCCATGTGGTACAGTACAGCATCAGTCAAAGATGAGGACACAGGATGCCATGTATTTGTTTGGTACTATGCTGGAATAATCTACCACAGTAAAAACTTATGGGATTATTCACTTTAGGCATTCTCTTACTTCATAATAAAATAGTCAAAACACAAAATGGAAACATTGCCTATTCATCTAGACTTGTATTTGTTGGTGCTGATAGCTTACAGTGAATGATGTCAGATTCATGATCTCTAAAGAAGATATAGCTTCACCACCAGAGACCAGGCTTGATTACTCAAGAGCTTTTGTGTAGCAGAGTTTTATTAAGGTATGAAAAGGGACAGAGAATGCTTCTGACACAGACATCAGAATGGGGACAGAGAGTGCCCCCACTCGCTAGTCTTGCTAAGGCCTTATATACTTTTACCAGACCCACTCCCACACCATACATCTTAAATTAACAAGATTAGAACTAACAATTGAAAGGTCTTAGGAGACCCACTCCAACACATACTTCTTAAGATAACAAGATTAGTCCGAGTTCAGTTCAGTTCAGTCGCTCAGTCGTGTCCGACTCTTTGCAACCCCATGAATCGCAGTACGCCAGGCCTCCCTGTCCATCACCAACTCCTGGAATTCACACAGACTCATGTCCATTGAGTCCGTGATGCCATCCAGCCATCTCATCCTCAGTCGTCCCCTTCTTCTCCTGCCCCCAATCCCTCGCAGCATCAGGGTCTTTTCCAATGAGTCAGCTCTTCGCATAAGGTGGCCAAAGTACTGGAGCTTCAGTGTTAGCATCATTCCTTCCAAAGGAATTCCAGGGTTGATCTCCTTCAGAATGGACCGGTTGGATCTCCTTGCAGTCCAAGGGACTCTCAAGAGTCTTCTCTAACACCACAGTTCAAAAGCATCAATTCTTCATCACTCAGCCTTCTTCACAGTCCAACTCTCACATCCATACATGACCACAGGAAAAACCTTAGCCTTGACTAGACGGACCTTCGTCGACAAAGTAATGTCTCTGCTTTTGAATATACTATCTAGGTTGGTCATAACCTTTCTTCCAAGGAGTAAGCGCCTTTTAATTTCATGGCTGCAGTCACCATCTGCAGTGATTTTGGAGCCCCAAAAAAACAAAGTCTGACACTGTTTCTACTGTTTCCCCATCTATTTCCCATGAAGTGATGGGACCAGATGCCATGATCTTCGTTTTCTGAATGTTGAGCTTTAAGCCAACTTTTTCACTCTCCTCTTTCACTTTCACCAAGAGGCTTTTTAGCTCCTCTTCACTTTCTGCCATAAGGGTGGTGCCATCTGCATAAATGAGGTTATTGATATTTCTCCTGGAAATCTTGATTCCAACTTGTGCTTCATCCAGTCCAGAATTTTGCATGGTGTACTCTGCATAGAAGTTAAATAAGCAGGATGACAATATACAGCCTTGATGTATTCCTTTCCCGACTTGGAACCAGTCTGTTGTTCCCTGTCCAGTTCTAACTGTTGCTTCCTGACCTGCATACAGATTTCTCAAGAGGCAGGTCAGGTGGTCTGGTATTCCCATCTCTTTCAGAATTTTCCACAGTTTATTGTGATCCACACAGTCAAAGGCTTTTGTGTAGTCAATAAAGTAGATGTAGATGTTTTTCTGGAACTCTCTTGCTTTTTCCATGATCAAACAGATGTTGTCAATTTGGTCTCTGGTTCTTCTTCCTTTTCTAAATCCAGCTTGAACATCAGGGAGTTCATGGTTCACATATTGCTGAAGTCTGGCTTGGAGAATTTTGAGCATTACTTTNTCTGGAGGTCAGAAGTCTGGTGCAGGTCCCACTGGGTTAAAATCAAGATGTCAGTGGGGCAGCATTTCTTCTGGAGCATCAAGGGAAGAATCTGTTTCCTTGTGAAAGTATCAGTTGCTCGGTCATGTCTGACTCTTCGTGACCCCATGGATTGTACCTTTCCCAATTTCTAGAGAGTCCTACATTCATCCTTCAGTGCATGGTCCCTTTCTCTGTCTTCAAAGCAGTAACAGTTGACTGGCTTCTTCTCATACTACCATCTCTCTCTGGTGCTCTGAATACAGCTGGGAAAGGCTCTCTGCTTTCAAGGACTAATGTAATCTGATAACCAC
>SJXQ01007837.1:264753-357928 GCA_006408695.1 Aepyceros melampus
TAATACCCCCCCCCCCCCCCGCCCCCGCCGGATAATCCAGACTAATCTCCCCATCTCAAGGTCCTTCACCTTAATCACATCTACAAAGCCCTTTTGCATGGAAGGTTCTGGGGATCAGAGAATAGATATGGCCACGCCCATTATTCTGTTGATCACAGCGTCTGCACCATTTCTCTGTTCTCTGAGCTTAGGAGCAAAGATGTGCCTTGTTTATCTCTGTGTCCCAGTTCCTGGCACATACGAAGAACTCAATACATTAAGAAATATTATAACTCACTTTATAAAAGTCATACAGAAATAATTAACTCCTTTAAAGAGAGGAATAGAAAACATTGGGGAAAATCACACCAGTTTAAAAGAATAAGAGAAAAGTCATGTGTCAACAAGTAAAAACTACTACTCTCTCATGCACTTTGAGATTCAGAATATTCCTCCCCTCTCCCCCAACCACGATTAGCAAAATGAATGAAGCAGTCAGAGGGAATGTTGTCTGGCTAAAGAATCAAAGAGGCTGAACTGAACAACCTGAGAATTAACTGTGGAAAAGGGAAGATGATTCACGTTTTCATTTTAATCTAGTTACAATGCTAATATGGAAATAACCCAAGTGCCCATGAACAGATGAATGGATAAAGAAGACGTGATACACACACACACAGGAATATTCTTAAGCCATGAAAAAGGATGAAATGTTGCCATTTGCAGCAACATGGATACACCTGGAGAGTATTATGCTTAGTGAAATAAGTCAGACAGAGAAAGACAAATACTGTATGAGTCACTTATATGTAGAATATAAAAATAATACAAGTGAATTGATATATAGACTCACCAACATAGAACACAAACTTATGGTTACCAAAGGGGAGAGGGAGGAGGGACAGACAAATTAGGAGTCTGGGATTAACAGATACAAATTACAATGCATAAAATACATAAACAATAAGGATTTAATGTTTAGCACAGGGAATTATACCCAAATATCCTGTAAAAAACTATAGTGGAATATAATCTGGGAAAAAAACCCAAAAATTGAATCACTGCTATACACCTGAAACTAACACAATATTGTAAATCAATTGACTTTTATTTTTAAAAAGAAAATAGACATGAGGGAGATATATGACATTTTGTTTCTCCATTTTCAAGTAAAAAAAGGGACATACTATGTACACAATGTGCTGAAACCAAAATGTGTATCAAAAGAAGTCTCCATTTTAAATTAAGACATTGAGAAATTTTCACAAGTAGCAATGACATTCAAGAATTGTAACAATGACAAACCTCCACTGAAATGTTAAAATATCTTAGACTATCGTTTCTATCACTTTCATTTAGTTGAAATCTCAGTTTCACTGACTTTAAGAATTGATTTCATCAGGTATCTGATGAGCATGCTAAATTTATAAAACAACAAGTAAAAGTTTGGTGCTTTTGGTCTTAATGTTCATTCTAAACACATGAAAGCATGAGAGAACGCGTATTTGCATGTTTCATGTCGCTAAGAAACCAAAAGATCCTATAAATAAAGCAGAGTAAAAACGAAAAGGTAGGAAAATGATAGGGGCTGGCAAATCAAACAAGACGGCCAGTACACCTCTGAAGCGACGCTTAGCTTCCTTAACTGTCAGAGAAATGCATGCTAAGCAGGTCTGGGATGAGGCTGGGCACCCATGGGTGATTCTGAGGAGCTACCCTGGCTGAGAACCAGCGAGTGGACATCTGAATTATGCCAGTCTCAGGAAAGAGTCTACTATTTGATTTGAAATTTTAGATGTTCAATGACTTATGCCCTTTTTCTCTACTAAGCTATAATTCAATATCTCTCGTGAACAGCAGAGCAAAGATGGATTAATGCTGTTGAAGTGTCCAAAAGCTTCCCCTCCTTATAATGTCTTTTAGTGAGACACCACTAAAACATGTTTTGAATATGTGTCTGATTGTTAAAACAAGAGCCCCAAATATCATATTTCACACATATGAATGGCATTTCTGATTTATATATATATATATAGGACTGACTTGATTTCTAAAAGCATTCATTATTTCATATCATTTTTCACAAATTAGTGTGAAAAATCATTCTAATTCATTAAAAGTCACATCAAACTCTGAAAGTTAGAAAATTTTAAGTACTGCTGTAGCCAAGCTGAGAAAATATGGACTCTTAAGCTTGCCAAGGATCCTAAGAGGCTTCTAATCCTGTGTCTGCTCTATTCCATACACCCTTTAGACAAACACTCTTGGTGCCTGGGCATTCTTGGGGGAACGTTTTTCTACCAGGACAATGACCTCCTCCCCAGCCAGCCCATTCTTTAGGTAACACTGACTCCCACTGCTCCAGTTGAACTGGACATCCCCTGTGGCTTTCACCTTAACAAACTCCTAACCTGACCTTGTGGAGCCTTTCAGAATGCTGTGTTATTATTTCAGGATAGCCAGTATGACCTCATTCATTTTGAGCTGCTTTAGAGCTTCTCCTATTTCCATGGGTCTTTTAGCATCCTACCCTCTTAATTCTGAGCATGCCCTCCAGCCTGCAATGGGTGTTCTGGGTACCTAGAGGAGCGGGGAGGTGCAAACATGGTAACACAACCCTGGTTCTAAACAGTATTATGTTCCTGTGGAATAAAATAGACCTAAGGTAAATGCCACATCAATAGAAGGCATGGGAAGCTAAGAAAAACAAGAATTACACAGTAGCAATTTTAAATAATAAATCAGGACTTGTGGATTGCAAAGGCAGCAAAATAAAGACTTCCTTTCCTAGTTCCCTCTGAAATTAACTGAAGCTTACAATTTTATTTTTACTATCCTTCAAATTTGCCCTTTAGCTCTGCACTCACAGTTTCTTGAAATTATTTTAAGTACTACTGGAATTCTCCAGTTATCTTCTCCTTTGTATATTAGCTGGTGTTACCTTAAATTCATCACTTGGCTGTTATCCCTCTCTTAAATCTTAATGAAGAGTGCTGTGGGTTTCCCAGTTTCTGCAATTTGGGATTTTTCTCAAATTGATTCTGTTATGAATATATCACTGCTCAGGCTTGATTTCGACTCTTCAAAACAAAACATAACATGTCCCTGATGGGAAAAAAAAAATCAAAAACAAAACCTCAACAATCCTTGTTCTTATGTAATCGTCTCATCTCTAGTGTTCCAAGAAATAAATATTGGAATTTGTGCAGACTTTCTTTGAAGTGTATTACATATTTGGTTGTTAGAAAAATACTGATACAGTGAAATTGATTAAAATTGTGCCTATTCACATTTTTAAGTGTTCCTTGACTTTTCCCATAGTGAACATTGAAGGTCAAGCCTATTATATTTGCTCTGTGCCACCCTCTGCCTTCACCACAAACCAGCAATCCCTCTGGGTCCTATTTCTCTGAATGGCGTAACCACTCAGCTGGTGACCTGGTTTGGCCCCTGAGAACATCCCAGATTCTCTCCTCTTCCCTACTCCCCATATCCAGTTGCTCAGTGCATCTAGTCCATCATGTTTCTCGCTGATCTCTCCAGCCCGAGTATGTCATTGCTTCCAAACCTCCATCTGATCCCTCACCTCTGATCTCTATCCCCAGTGCTGCTGAGTGACAATAAATGTGACCCAACCACTCCCTCTGTAAAATGCTTCACAGGCTGTCCATCTTCTCCAAGACACAGAACAAACCTTTCAGCACGGTATTCCAGGTCCTCACTCCTACTTAAATTGCTCATTTGCCTCCTTCCAGGTCCTAATACCTGATCTTCAGTTCAGCTCTACTCAACCAGTTGCTGCTTTTTGACAGCACCCTTCACTTCCCTTTGGCATTTTCCCTCTTTGGGCTTTCTCTTCCTTTTCCCCCCCCCTTCCCTCCCTCCTCCTCTCTCTTCCTTACTTCTTCACCCAGCATTGTGGAATTCATTCTGTGTCAGTAGGTGAAAAGCAGTGTTAGACTTAAGAGCTTCATAGCATTTCACTTATTCAGTCCGTCTTTGCTGGGCCTTTCAATGTGGCCGGTCTTTTGTTAATATGACTAAAGCTTCACTGAACGGTCTCATACACATTAGTCTTTGTGTAGGAATATTGATACAATATATTCATAAAGTGAAATTTTAAGAACAAAGAGGATGTACTTTTGATAGATATATCTAAGGACTTTCCTTAAAGATTGTGATAATTTATATTACCCCACTTATGAGTTTATATGCTTTTTCTCTTTTTCACCATTACTGAGTCTTCAGTTCAGTTCAGTCGCTCAGTCGTGTCTGATTCTTTGTGACCCCATGAACTGCAGCACGCCAGGCCTCCCTGTCCATCACCAACTCCAGAGTTCACTCAAACTCACATCCATTGAGTTGGTGATGCCATCCAGCCATCTCATTCTCTGTCGTCCCCTTCTCCTCCTGCCCCCAATCCCTCCCAGCATCAGAGTCTTTTCCAATGAGTCAAGTCTTCGCATGAGGTGGCCAAAGTACTGGGGTTTCAGCTTTAGCATCATTCCTTCCAAAGAACACCCAGGACTGATCTCCTTTAGAATAGACTGGTTGGATCTCCTTGCAGTCCAAGGGACTCTCAAGAGTCTTCTCCAACACCACAGTTCAAAAGCATCAATTCTTCGGCTTATTGAGTCTTAGCAGTTACTTAATCTTTGTGGTCATCTGATGACTGAAAATGGAATCTCACTTTAGTTTTAATGTTATTTTTTTTCTTATTTTTTCATTTTCTTATCTTGTGAGATATTTGATATATTCAAAGGAACATATATGTTACATATAAGTAGGTTTTAAATAAAATAATTATGTAAAAACCTGTGTATCTACCACCCAGCTGAAGAAATAGATCATTACTAATATCACAGAAGCCACCTCTAAGTTTGCACCCAACTGGACAAACTTAACTTGAAAACAAGTGGTCAATGGTGATTTGAGGAGCCCAAGAACATGCTTTATGAGTCTCCAGAGATTACCATGGCCAACAATGTACCATACCAATCCTGAGACTATTATGACAAGTGATACTCTATGCAGATCCCAGAGGTTACTGTGTCCAAGCACACAGCATGAATCTTCAGAGATCATTCTTGAATGCAGCTTAAGATGGGATAACCTGGGAGAGAGACCAATCCAGTCCTAACCCCAAATACCTGGTACAGATAATCCAAAGGCTGTGCTAGAGCTCCATGGGAAGCGAACCCAGCCCTTGTGGCTCAGAGGGATGAATGTCAGGTTCTAAATGCTGCCAGAAACCTCATCCAGCATTGATCTTCTCCCCTGATATTCTGCTTCCCTGCAGCCTACTGCTCAGTAAGCCAAGGGTTAAAACTGGGTGTAGCCCGTGGCGGATTCAGTTGATGTATGGCAAAACCAATACAAAATTGTAAAGTAATTAGCCTCCAATTAAATTAAATAAATTTATATTTTTTTAAAAAAAGAGAAAGAAAGTGGGAGGTTATCTGCAAAAAGAGACATGCATGGTGGTGAAGAGAAGGCCCTTGAGAAAGAAAGACCTGGTTATAAATCTTGGTGCTCACTAAAATAAAGTGACAGAATAGGGAATAATGTTGATATAAGTTATATTATTATATTTCCCTCATTCTAGGGTATCCTGTTCCTGAGGTGTAAACACATATTTCAAGTTTTATTGTAATTATATTACAATAATGGGGTAAAAGAAGCAGGCCGATAACAGATTTCTACCTTCCTGTGACTGTTAGAATAATAAGAATGGTTATTGTACCTATCTCCCAGTCAATCAATCAATAAGTTAATTAAACATTTTAGAGAAGTACCAGGAATCTCTATATTTGAAAATAACTCCAAGAATTTTTTCTTCAGATGGAATCAGATATTATTGTTTTATTTAATATTAATGACTTTGTTTCTTAATGGGATCTATATAAAAATAATTATATTTTAAAAGATAAAACAAAGTTAATGATTTAAATTCTTCATCTTTTAGCGTGTGCTGCTATGCTCTATTATAGGCACAGAGAAAATTCTTTCAATAAAGAATTACATTAAATGCCAAAAAAAAAAAAAAACTAGGTGTAGTTATGGAGGTTATTCATTTGGGATTATGCCAAGAATCCAGGAATGCTTGAGTGTTGCTCCAAACCCTAGCTCCCCACATCCACAACAGCAAGGGAAAGCAAATCTCCTTGTCGAGTGCCAGGGCTGAGCTTTCTGGCAAGTATGACTGAATCATGTAGCGTCTCTTGGTCCTAGGCTCATGCTCAAATGCTCAGCCACTTCAGTTGTGTCTGACTCTTTGTGACCCTGTGGACTGTAGACTGCCAGGTTCCTCTGTCCATGGGATTCTCCAGGCAAGAATACTGGAGTGGGTTGCCATTTCCTTCTCCAGGGGATCTTCCCGACCCAGGGATTGAACCTGCGTCTCTTACGTCTCCTGCACTGGCAGGCAGGTTCTTTACCACTAGCAGCCACCTGGGAAGCCCTGGTCCTGGGCTAGTGCATCCTAAATAGTTTCTAACCAAATGCCATCTAGTACACTCCTTAGTACCTTGGGAAAAGAAGCAGAGAGAGACGTTCATTCAGTGACTCACTCACTCACTCACTCATCCATATATCAGTTACTATCTGCCACTACTACTATATGCCAGGCACTGTCTCTGTATTTATGAAGCTCATTTTCTGCTAGAGGACAGACAAAAGACTCATATAAACATCGAACTGAAATTAATCTGTGAAATATACGATGTGCTAAGTACTACGAAAAAGGTCCTCTGTGCCGGCAGAGCACGTAGTAGAGAAATATAGGAAGAAAGTGCAAGTCACCAATGCTATGGAGGGTCCGAATTGTTTATAATTGGTTTTCCTTTCTCTGTCTTTATCATGCTTGCTGTAGGTAGGGTATGCTTTCCCATACATTTGACTATGGACTTGGTTACTGATTTGCTTTGGCCAGTGGAATGGGCCCACACATCAGGTATGCCATGACTGAGCAGACGCTTTAAATGTGGTTGTGTGCTTCGACCTGTGCCTCTCCCTCTGGACCTTCACCAAGAAACTAGCATGCCTTTTTCAACTCTGGTGCCAGAAGAAGAAGCTACACAGAGCTGAAATGAGTCCAGGAAAGCCTAGATGAAAAAAAGCTAAGCTTGCTGAGTCCAGCAGAGGAGGAGCCAATGAGAGCCTTCAAGTCACGCGGTCAAGAAATACATGTGGATACCAGCAGCTCAGATTTGGGATTGTGTGTTACCACTATAAAAGCTGACAAATAAAAATTCCTACTCTCAGACTTACCTTAGCTGTCTACGGGAGACTGTAGCCTCTGGCCTGGCTGACAAGGGAGAGAAGAGAGAGGGTGTGGAAGACAGATGAGGCTCTTTCCACGTAGGAAGAAGCTCTGACATACCTACTGTTGCAGCTTCTTAGAAGAGCAAAGAGAGAGATGAACAGTTTTCCTTCCAACTAAGATGAACTAATATGGACCAGATTTATTCTCATTCTGGAAACAACGAAAAACAGACCACATTTAGGCAGTGACAGTTTGTGAAACAAGTAAACCCATTAGGCAAGGACAGTGATCCCTGATAGGTAGAGAGAAAATGAGGCGAGTCCTGCAATTGCCCCGGTCTACCGTTTTGGCAGCATTTCCAGGTCACAGTACAGAGACAGGGAACCACGCCAGCACCTGGCAGATCCCCTGGGATGGATGAGGACTAAGAGCTGAGAGCCTAGAAAGACCAAGGCGGCTAGAATTCTGAGGATGAGGGCAGAGAGCTGGAAAGAAGTTCATAGGATGCGAACTTGGGAGGTCTGTGGAGGGCTTCCCATGAGTATTCAGCTGAGTACTGATGAGTGAATGTACATGCGAAACTGCCCAAAGCTTGGAACTGGACCAACTGAGAGGATTAGAGGTAACAGTCCCAAGTGCTAACACTGGGCCAGGAGCAATACCCGCCACACCAGCCAACTGGAAACCTCCAGATCCACCCAGTGCTGGGTAAAGTACAGATCCTAGACCATGAAAGCAGAGCCAATAAATGTAAAAGAATTCAATTCATATAAACTATGTTCTCCTTACAACGAAATTCAATTAGAAGCCAATAACAAAAATATATTTGGAAAAACCTCAATTATTTTCAAAATCTATAAAATACTTCTAGATCTTCAGGTCAATAAAGAAACTAAAGAGGAAAATTAGAAAGTATTCTGACCTGAATGAAAATTAAGTATATACAATGGATCAAATTTTATGGGATGCTACTAAAGCAGTATGAGGGGGAAATTTTTTAACACTGAATGAGAAGAGGGTGTCAGAGGATGAAGTGGCTGGATGGCAGCACCGACGCAATGGACATGAACTTGCGCAAACTTCGGGAGATGGTGGCCTGGTGTGCTGCAGTCCATGGGGTCACAAAGAGTCGGACATGACTGGGCAACTGAACAACAGCAATGACTACCAGAGAAGTCCCAAATCAATGACTTAAGCAGAGGGATGGGATGGGGCCTGCGCTGGGAGGGAGGCTCAAGAGGAAGGGGATATATGTATACTTATGGCTGATTCATGTTGTTGTACCACAAAAACCCACACAACATAGTAAAGCAATTTTCCTCCAATTAAAAATTGAACGACAAAAAAGAAATTATAAAGGAAGAACAAATTAAACCTAAAGTAAGTAGACAAAATAATAATGAGCAGAGTAGAAACTAATGAAATACAATGCAGAAAATAAATGGGTATATACATATTTCAAAACTTAACAAACTGCATACTTCAAATAGATACATTCCATGTCAGTGGTGACTCAGACAGTAAAGAATCTGCCTGCAATGCAGGAGACCTGGGTTCGATTCCTGGGTCAGGAAGATCCCCTGGAGAAGGGAATCGCAAGCCACTACAGTATTCTTGCCTGGAGAATCCCATAGACAGAGGAGCCTGGCAGGCTACAACTACAGTTCATAGGGTTCAAGAAACTACAGTTCAAGAAACATGATAACTAACTGTAACCTGGTTCATGAACTTGTCTCCTACATTAGTTTGGGCTGGAGAAGTCACGGAAACGCCAGTGCAAAGAGGGAGTAATGCCAGTGCAAAGAGGAAGTGGCAGGGAGAGAGAGGGACTGCTTACATCAGAGGTTACAGTACCACCTTTCTTGGAGCCACTTAAAGACTAAAAACATAAGAACATTAAATTAGAATATTTTCAGAAATACAGCCTCCCTAAAACCACAAAAAAAAACAACTCTTTCTCATAGACTCGACATTAGTAGAAAAAAGAGCTATGTTTTCGGAATTTAGATGTCTGCCATTTTCAACTCTACCCACCTAGGAAAGAAATAATTAGCTTACTGATAGAGGGACTTGTGTCACTGCAATGAAGACGACAGCCAAGGCTCATGCCCCAGGGACAAGAACGAAACTGGTCACTTCCTTTCACAGGCCAGCGTGGCCAAAAGCTTATCAAAAGCCCATGAACATTCTTTTCTGCTAGTGTAGACATTACAATTCACTGAAATAAACATCCATCGCTGTGGCAGAAGCAACCTGGAATAGAAGCCAAAACCAGGAAACAAGTCTCCTAATTCAGCTCTGCTAAAAATATTTGTAACTGATTTATCTGGTTTGTTTGATAAAGACAAACAGTTTAAAATATCTTAAAATAATGATGCTTTTAAACTTAACACTATAGATAATATTTATGTTTCCATTATCAAAAGGCTCTGGCAAGTAATTTTTAAGTGGAATTTTGGCACAAAGAGGTGGAAAGCTTTCCCATGATATATTTGTCATCTATACTTTCCTAGAACTGTTAATTTCAAATTAATGAGTATCTCTCTTAAACCTCTTTTCCCAGTACAAATCCTGTCCTTTCTCAAGTCATTTGCTTTATATAAAGCTTAAATGAGCTTCTGAAATGAATGAACTTTCTATTATTTTGTTTTGAGAAAAGTCTTACTATAGCATATTGGAAGTGTCATTTGATTTCCTGAAACATCAAATATTAAATAGTTATGAACATGTTAAAAGCCTTGAGTAGGTTTCTGGTTACTTTCTGTAAGCTTTCATTAGTTTCCTCTTCCACAATGGCAAATGTTACTTTTTTTCTAATTAAAACATTGTACAGCCTTTAAGAGGGAGGATTTTTTGATTCTCATCATTTTAGAAAGATCGTATACCTTTTTGGAAGAGTTCTCTAGTAAATATATACTCTTATTTTTAAAAATTAAGACTATTTAAAATTAGAGACTTCTGTTCCTACTAATAGGCAAGACTACATTAGCTGGACAAACCTCCCTGCTAAAAAACAATGAATTTGTTGAAAAAAGTAGAATAAATTTCTTAAAAGCACCAAACTGCTAATGAGATATTGAGGAATAACAAAATCTGGAGAAGGAAATGGCAACCCACTCCAGTATTCTTGCCTAGAGAATTTCATGGACAGAGGAACCCGGAGGGCTACAGTCCATGGGATCACAGAGTTGGACACAACTGAGTAACTAAGACACAAAGTGCAAATCAAAGGGGAAACGGGAAATTACGGATGCTCGTGCAGTACTGGAGCTGGTTTTGTCATGCAGCACTTAGGATTTCAGAGTGTCTTTAGCTTTGGTAGCTTCTGAGGATGAAAGGGACAAAATTTAAAGCTCTGAACTACACACTATGGGGTGTTTAATGGGAAGGGGATAATGACTGCAAAAGGAATGAAGTAGTTTTAAGGGTGATGACAATATTCTGTATTTGAAGATGTAGTGGTAATCTCAAGTGGAAAAAAAAATAAACTCACAGATTCAAGAAGCTAATGGATTCCAAGCAGGATGAATACCAAAAAAAAAAACCAAAAACAAAACAAAACCCACCCAGCCACAATACAGTCAAATAACTAAAAGCCAAAAATGAAAAGAAAATCTTGAAAGCAACAAAGAAAAATGTGACATTACATAGAAGGGAACAACAATATGATTAACGACCAACTTCTCAATAAAAACAATGTCATCAGGAGACTTTGCCACATTTTCAATGTGCTAAAAGAAAACATCTGTGAATATACATATAACAGAAACAATCTACAAGGTTAAAAATGTACCTAACTTCAACAAACCAAGAAAATTTTATTTTTCTAATGTTTTCTTATATAATAGGTGCTGCTTCTTAACCACCTATAAAGTGGCTAAATTTGGTCAACAAAATAGCACAGTAATTCTCATGTGGTAATTAAATAATGTACCTTTTTCCTTTTTTTAAAACAGAAATCAAATTATAAAAGAAATAGTAGTTTTATGAAAGAAAACAAGTGCATGAAATTTCCCAGGAAGGATTATCAGCTGGGAAGAGCAGAGCTCTAGGACATGTTTCGCAAGTAATAGCAATGTAAGAGGGTTGGAAATTAAAAGAAGGCTGCCCAGGATCTCCACAGGGACAGACCTCTGGTATCTAAGGCCAAAAACCCAAAAGGAGGGGGATTCCCTAGGTGCCCAATGGTGAGGAAGCTGCCTTGCCATACAAGGGATGCCAGCTTGATGCCTGGTCTGGAAGGATCCCACGTGCTCCAAGGCAACTAAGCCTGTGGGCTCCAACTACTGAGCCTGTGCTCTACAGCTTGCAAGCCGCATCTATTGAATCAGTCCAGGCACCGCAGCTGTTAAAGCTTGCGTGCCTCGAGCCTGTGCTTAGCCACAAGAAAAGCCACTGCAATGAGAAGCCCAGACACCCCAACCAGAGAGCAGTCTCTGCCCACTGCAACGAGAGAAAGCCCATGTCTAGTAACCACCACAGCCAAAAAACTAAATGAAGAGAAGTGAAGTTGCTCAGTCGTGTCCAATTCTTTGCGACCCCATGGATTGCAGCCTAACAGGCTCCTCCATTCATAGGATTTTCCAGGCAAGAATACTGGAGCAGGTTGCCATTTCCTTCTCCAGGAGATCTTCCAAACCCAGGGATTGAACCTGGGTCTCCTGCATTGTAGGCAGATGCTTTACCAACTGAGCCATCAGGGAATAAATAATATTTTCTAAAACCAAAGCAGGAGAGTCAATGGTGACAAATGCCACTGAGAAGTTTTGCAAGATTTACACCAAAGTAAATCCAATAAATTTACCAGGATAGTTTTGGAGATCTTGGCGAAAACACTCCTAGAAGAGTGAACGTTAACACTGGAGCAAGACTGAGATGCCTGAAGGAGAGAATGGGAAGTAAGCATGTGAAGACAAGAAATGTACTGTGGTCTTTCGAGCAGTACAGTGGGAATTGAGAAGAAAAAGCTAGATGGTAGCTGAAAGGAATATGGGGTGTATCAGCTGGTCATTGCTGTTTAACAAACAACTCTAAAACTCAGTGTCTTAAAATAAGAAATATCACAGAAATAAACCCACACACCTACAGTCAATTAATTTTTGACAAAGGAGGTAAGAACATGCAATGGAGAAAAAGTCTCTTTTAGCAAGTGGTGTTGGGAAAGCTGGATATCTGCATGTAAATCAACAAAATTAGAGCACACTCTCACACCACATACAAAAGTACACTCAAAATGGCTTAAAGACATAAATGGAAGACATGGCACCATAAAACTCCTAGAAGAGAACTTAAGCAAAATATTCTCTGACATAAACTGTACCAATGTTTTCTTAGGTCAGTCTCCCAAGGTAATACAAATAAAAACAAAAATAAACAAATGGAACTTGGGCAAATTTACAAGCTTTGGCACAGCATCAGTTCACTGCAGTTCAGTTCAGTCGCGCAGTCGTGTCCGACTCTTTGCGACCCCATGAATCGCAGCACGCCAGGCCTCCCTGTCCATCACCAACTCCCGGAGTTCACTCAGATTCTCGCCCATGGAGTCAGTGATGCCATCCAGCCATCTCATCCTCAGTCATCCCCTTCTCCTCCTGCCCCCAATCCCTCCCAGCATCAGGGTCTTTTCCAATGAGTCAAATCTTCACATGAGGTGGCCAAAGTACTGGAGTTTCAGCTTCAGCATCAGACCTTCCAAAGAAATCCCAGGCCTGATCACCTTCAGAATGGACTGGCTGAATCTCCTTGAGTCCAAGGGACTCTCAAGAGTCTTCTCCAACACCACACTTCAAAAGCATCAATTCTTCAGCGCTCAGCCTTCTTCACAGTCCAACTCTCACATCCATACATGACCACAGGAAAAACCATAGCCTTGACTAGACGGACCTTAGTTGGCAAAGTAATGTCTCTGCTTTTAAATATGCTATCTAGGTTGGTCATAACTTTTCTTCCAAGGAGTAAGCGTCTTTTAATTTCTTGGCTGCAATCACCATCTGCAGTGATTTTGGCACAGCATAGGAAACCATAAATAAAATGAAAAGACCACCAACTGGGAGAAAATATTTGCAAATGATGTGACCAATGATGGTTTAATTTTCAAAATATACTGATACAAACAGCTCATACAACTCAACAACAACAAAAAGAAACAACTCAATCAAAAAATGAGCAGAAACCTAGACATTTCTTCAAAGAAGACATACAGATGGCCAATAGGTACATGAAAAGGTGCGCAACATTAATTATTAGAGAAATGCAAATAAAGAAAATCAGTGAGGTATCACCTCATACCAGTTACAATGGCCATCATTAAAAAGTCTATAAATAACAAATGCTGAGAGGGTGTGGAGAAAAGGGAACTCTCTGACACCATTAGTAGGAAAGTAAATTCATGCAGCCATTATGGAAAACAGTTTGGAGTGTCCTTAAAAAGCTAAAAATAGAGTTGCCATGTGATCTAACAATTCCATTCCTGGGCATATATCCAGAAGACAAAAAATCTAATTTGAAAAGTACATGTACCCCAACACTCACACCTGCACTATTTAAAACAGTCAAGACATGGGAGCCACCTAAATGTCCATTGACAATGCATATACAACAAAATATCACTCAGTCTTAAAAATGAATAATGACATCTGCAGCAAAAGGGATGGTCCTAGAAATTACCATACGAAGTGAAGTAAGTCAAAAAGAGAAAAACAAATACTACACAATATCACTCATATGTGGAATCTAAAATATGACACAAACTTATTTTCAGAACAGAACAGACTCACAGGCATAGAAAACAAACTTACGGTTACCAAAGGGGAAAAGGTGGGGGGTGATAAATTAGGAGTTTGGGATTAGCAGATACAAAGTACTACATATAAGATAAATAAACAACAAAATCCTACTATATAGCACAGGAAATTATATTCAATATTCTGTAATAAACCATAATGGGAGAGACTATAAAAAATAATATGTGTGTGTATATATATACACACACACACACACATATATATGTATACACACACATATAATATTTTGGGCTCCAAAATCAATGTGGACAGTGACTGCAGCCATGAAATTAAAAGACACTTGCTCCTTGGAAGAATAGCTATGTCAAACCTAGACAGTGTTTTAAAAAGCAGAGACATCACTTTGCCAACAAAAGTCCATATGGTCAAAGCTATGGTTTTTCCAGTAGTCATGCATGGATGTGAAAGATGTACCATAAAGAAGGCTGAGTGCCAAAGAAGTGACACTTTCAAACTGTGGTGCTAGAGAAGACTCTTGCAAGTCCCTCGGACTGCAAGGAGATCAAACCAGTCAATCCTAAAGGAAATCAACCTGAATATTCATTGGAAGGACTGATGCTGGAGCTAAAGCTCCAATACTTTGGCCACCTGATATGAAGAGCTGAATCCTTGGAAAAGACCCTGATGTTGGGAAAAATTGAGGGCAGGAGGAGAAGAGGGCAACAGAGGATGAAATGGTTGAATGGCATCACTGACTCAAGACTCAATGGATATGAGTTTGAGGAAATTCAGGGAGATAGTGATGGACAGGGAAGCCGGGCAGCCTGCAGCCTTCTGTGCTGCAGTTCATGGGGTCACAAAGAATGGGACATGACTTAGCGACTGAACAACAACAACATATATGTGTGTGTGTGTGTGTGTGTGTGTGTATATATAAACTGAATCACTTTGCTGTACACCAGAAACTAACATAACACTGTAAATCAACTATACTCCAATAATAAAAAGATGCATTTATTTATCACTCCTGTGTCTAAGGGTGAGTTCATGCTTCTGCTGATCTGGGAGCTGGCTCATCCAGGACGGGCTTACGGTTTTAAAATTTGTTTTTTTCTAGACCGGGGTGATGGAGGTGACTGGGCCATGGTTCTCTCATCATTCAGCATGCTAGCTCACAGTGTAGCAGGGTTCTAAGAGAGAGCAAAAGTGTGGGAGATCTCTTGAGGTCGAGTTATGAGTTGGCACACCATTCTGCCACATCCTACTGCCCAAAGTGAGTGACAAAGTCAGTCAAGATTCAAGGTATAGGGAGAGACATGTACCACTTAGTGGGAGGAGGGACAAAGTCTTACTGTAAAGCAGGCTGATAAGGATGAAGAATTTTTGCAACAAATCCCTTTTCATGAGATGAAGGCTGGTTTTTATATTTACTTTGTTATTAACATTTACTCAGATGGTAAAGAACCTGCCTGCAATGCAGAAGACCTCAGTTTGATCCCTGGATCAGGAAGATCCCCTGGAGAAGCGCATGGCAACCTACTCCAGTATTCTTGCCTGGGAAATCCATAGATAGAGGAGTCTAGTGTGGCTACAGTCCATGGGGTCACAAAAAATCAGACATGATTGAGCGACTAACACTTTGTTTTTAATGGAACAGACCTGATTATATTTAAATGATGTTGGAAAGGAGTTACAAGGAGGGAGAGGTTTTAAAATCTGAGATGAGATCACTGAAAAAATGAAGTTCCTGGGGCTGAGGGAGAGCATCCGATCTAGCACAAGTGAAAGGACCAGCCAAGATGAAAGTTCCATGATGACAGGAGGGAGAGAGGAAAAGATTAGTGCAGACAGAGCATGCTGTTGAGCTGGCGCTAGGAAGCAGAGTGAACTGGTTGTCTGATGGCTCCTTTTCTCTGAGTAAAAGGATGCAAAAATAATTTGTCAAGAGAGGAGAGGTGGAAAGCTTGCATGTCTATGGAAAAGGGCCCAACTAGGGTTAATAGTAGGCCAGGTTGAGATTTGAGATCACGACTATAAAGTTTCACCCAGTTAGCATGGTGTTGTGGTCTTCTGCAACCACATTAAGGTGGCTAGGTGCAGGCAGAGAGGAGACAGACTGTTAAGCTCATTCAGGGTTTCGACTTGGCTAGACCAATGACTGGAAGGACAGTGGAGTGGGAGCATGGACAGACAGTGGTGGATGGCTCAGGGAATGCAAGTCAGATAGGGGCAGATATGGAAGGTAGCCAGGTTTGTTTGCTAGTGCTGCCATAACAATACCACAGTCTGGGCGGTGTAAGCAGCAGAAAGTATTTTCTCACAGTTCTGGAAGCTAAAAGTCCGTGATCAAAGTGTCAGCAGATTTGTTTTCTTCTGAGGTCTGTCTCTTTGGCTTGCAGCCGGCCGCCTTCTCCCTGTGTCCTCATCTGGTCTTCCCTCTGCTGCTGCTGCTGCTGCTGCTAAGTCACTTCAGTCGTGTCCAACTCTGTGCGACCCCATAGACTGTCCCTGGAGGGGCAGCCCACCAGGCTCCCCTGTCCCTGGGATTCTCCAGGCAAGGACACTGGAGTGGGCTGCCATTTCCTTCTCCAATGCATGAAAGTGAAAAGTGAAAGTGAAGTTGCTCAGTTGTGTCCGACTCTTAGCGACCTCATGGACTGTAGCCCACCAGGCTCCTCCGTCCATGGGATTTTCCAGGCAAGAATACCAGAGTGGGGTGCCATCACCTTCTCCTGGTCTTCCCTCTAGGCACACACAAATCTGCATCCCAGGCTCCTCTGCTTATAAGGTCACCAGTCATGTGGGGCTAGAGTCCACCCAGATGACCTTACTTTACCTTAATGTGTCTGTTTAAAGGCCCTGTCTCCAAACACAGGTACATTCTAAGATACTGGAGATTAGGACTTCAACATATGAGTTTTGAAGGAACATAACTCAGCTGAAAACAGCGGTGATAATTGGGAAGTAAAGGGATTCAGTGACCAGTGGCTTTGTTGATGTCAAAGAACAAATGGAAGAACACAATTTTGTGATTAAAGAGTGAAATGCCTGGGGGAGGGGAGGGATAAACTGGGAGACTGGGATTGACATTACACACTACTATACATAAAATAGGTAACTACTAAGAACCTGCCGTATAGCACAGGGAACTCTATAATACTCTGTAACGGCCTACACGGGAAAAGAATTTTAGAAAGAATGGATTTGTGTATATGTGTAATTGAGTCACTTTGCTGTACACCTGAAACTAACCCAACACTGTAAATCAACTATACTCCAATAAACATCTTTTTAAGGGTTAGACTGCCTGAATGTATTTCTTCAGAGATATCGGGTTATGACAAAAGTAAAGACAAGGCCATGAGGGTGGGTAGCTGAAGAGCAAAGAGTGGTCATGAACTCAGGAGGTCGGGACTCTGGAGGGTTTTACACACGAACATGGAAGTCAGTTAGGGTGAGGCAGGACTTGTGGTGGAGGGCGCCGGCAACTGGGGTACAACGTAGGGGGACCGTAAGACTGGAGAGAATTTGTCCTTGAGCCGTTGGTGGGTGTAGGGACACCAAGGCCCTCCTTCCAGAGGGTAAGATACAGAGTGGACGAGGAGACCCTGGTCCCTCTGCAACTTCAGACCGACTGGTTCAAGTATGAGGACTCCGGGATGGAGGGGAGGTATTCCAGCGTGAGGAGTCTGTGAGACGGTGTGATGGCTGGACAGGATGGTGGAGTAGGCTTGAGGCCCTCATGCTTTGCTCCTTGAACTGCATTTAGATTGTAACATCACTCCTGACTTTCCTATCAGCACACAGCAGCAGAAAACATGAATAAATACTGAAATATTGGGAGAATGAATGCTACTCTCCATGTTGTTGCATCAGGTATTTTGAATCTTATTCCATGGATTTAACCTTTCTAGCACCTATTATTATGGTTAGTGTGCTTTCCAAACCAAAACCTGACATGCAGGCTGGCTATAGAACAGAAATTCAAAATGGGAGAATCCTGGACCTGTTTTGATTAGTAATAATAATAATAGCATATATGAAGGGAATGCATAGTATATGTCAAATCTTATTCTAAAACTGTATTATTTAATATTCATAACAACCTGCCTTTAAAATTGACTCTCGGACACTCTACATTTTATATTTGAGTAAGCCCTCACAGCTCAGTTGGTAAAAAATCTGCCTGCAATGCAGGAGACCCTGGTTTGATTCCTGGGTCGGGAAGATCCACTGGAGAAGGGATAGGCTACCCACTCCAGTATTCTTGGGCTTCCTTGTAGCTCAGCTGGTAAAGAATCCTCCTGCAATGCGAGAGACCTGGGGTTGATACTTGGGTTGGGAAGATCCCCTGAAGAACGTAAAGGCTACCCACTCCAGTATTCTGGCCTGGAGAATTCCATGGACCTTTATTTCATGGGGTCGCAAAGAGCAGGACACAACTGAGTGCCTTTCACTTCAAGCCATATATATTGTAAAATATTTCTTCTATTCTGTGGACTTCCTGTTCACTCTCTTAATAGTGGCTTTCGTGTTCTCAATCTGACAGTCCTATTCATTAGGACTATAATGAATCGTTTTCCCCTTGTTTGTAACAGCCTTCCTGTTCTACTTAAGAAATTTTTGCTTATTTTGTGGTAAGGAAGATGTTCTCTAATGTTCTATAACCAAGATGGAAGATGTTCTATATAGGAGGATGGCCTATAACCAAGCAGACACGGGTGACATGTTTCTGGATTCTCTATTCTAAAAGTGTTCTAAAAGTGTATTCTAAAAGTATTATTGCTTAACATTTCATACTTAACTCTCTAATCCATTTTGAATTGACTTTGAGTCAATGGTGTAAGGTAGATATCTATCTTACCTTAGATAAGGTATGGTAGATAATGGTGTAAGGTAGATATCTATCCTTACCTTATGTGAAAAAAATTTCCCAATACTTCTATCCAGTTAGCTAAGTCCCCTGTGTTGAAGTGACCATCCTTTCCCCACTGCCCTGCAGAGTCATCTTTGTCATAAAAAGGCAAGCAGACATGGGTGACATGTTTCTGGATTCTCTATTCTGTTCTATTGCTGCTTTTATTGTTGTCTTATTATCATTATTAACCTAATTTTACACGGGAGGAAACTTAACACAGGAAGGGTAAGGAAATTTGGGCCCTAGTTCACACAACTTATGAGTCCACCCTGTTAATCATATGTGTATCTTCAGAGCAAGTTTGACTTGTTCTGAGATGGCAATGAGAGGGACAGTATTACTTCCTCTCGCTTTTTCCATAAAGCTCAGGGCTACAAGCATATCGGGAGACACGCGAGCAGCGCAAGGTGCCTGATGCTCACGGTAGTAAACATCTGCCTTTCCCTCCAATTCCCATCACCTCAAGCCACAGCCCACAGCTGTGATATGAATCCTTCCTTTCTTTATGCTCACATGCATCATTCACTGCTTACAAGGGTAGTAGTGTGGCTCCTTCACCATTCGAAAATTTATGACATATGGACTGGATGTTGATTCTGAGTCTCAGAAATTTTACTATTTAAAATAAAAGGAAAATTACCCTGGCAACAACCTGTAAATACATTTCAAATCTTTATTTTAGTTGAAAAAAAAAAAAAAGTGTATTTTTTTTCCTTGTCTGGTTGCAGTCAGATCATATACAGAATAAATATAGCAAACAAAGAAAAGAAAAAAAGCAAGTTTACCAGAAGTTACTATGTCTTTCTAAGGAGGCCTCTGAATTGATTTTTTTCAAAGATTATTTCTCCACACTGAGAATTGGTGTATAGGAATTAACAGAGGAAGGTTCAAATAAGAGAAACATGGATTTGAATCATCATTCCAATGTTCATTAGCAGTAACTGCTGTGTTTTGCTGTCTAGCCACTCAGTTATGTGTGTCTGACTCTTTGTGACCCCATGGACACAGGCTCCTCTGTTCATGGAATTCTCCAGGCAAGAATCCTGGAGTGGGTTGCCATACCCTCCTCCAGGGGATCTTCCTGACCCAGGAATTGAACCCCCATCTCCTGCTTGGCAGGTGGATTCTTTACCAATGAGTCACCTGAGAAGCCCCCACTAGCAGTAAGAATAGTTCTAATGAGGTGGATGAAACTGGAGCCGATTATACAGAGTGAAGTAACCCAGAAAGAAGACCACAATACAGTATACTAACACATATATGTGGAATTTAGAAACACGGCAATGATAACCCTGTATGCGAGACAGCAAAAGAGATACAGATGAATAGAACGGACTTTTGTACTCTGAGGGAAAGGGAGAGGGTGGGAGGATTTGGGAGAATGGCACTGAAACATGTATACTATCATGTAAGAAATGAATCGCCAGTCTATGTTCGATACAGGATACAGGATACTTGGGACTGGTGCACGGGGATGATCCAGAGACTTGATATGGGGTGGGAGGTGGGGGGGTGGGGTGGGGTTCAGGATTGGGAACTCATGTACACCCGAGACGGATTCATGTCAATGTATGGCAAACCAATACAGTATTGTAAAGTAAAATAAAGTAAAAATAAAAATTAAAAAAAAGAATATAGACAATTAAGCTCTCTGCAATGTTTCTTTATCTGTTGCAATGTTTCTTTATCTGTAAAATGAGAAGAGTAATACCTCTGTAGCAAGTTTGGACAAAACACAGTAAGCTAAGTACCATGTGTATATCATCTAACACATAGTGCTGAATAATGTTTTCTCTCCTAATCCCTTGACAAAAAATGCTTGGACCCAAAGAAATTTACAGTTGATCTTTCTGGCATACTACATTCTGAGCAATGGAGGTGTGTTTAGTGTGTTATTAATTGGTTGTTTGGGAGGTGTCTCTCATCTGAGTCTCACTAAGGAAAGAAAATAGATGAATGTTAGTACCTAAGGGCAGAGGAAAAGGAGATAGAAGGTTAGAGCTGAGAACAAAACAACTGGGAGTTCCGGCTGATTCCCGTCACAGCTAGTCATGCTCTGCCTTTATTTTCATTCTACTTTGCAAATATTAGTTGTCTAGTGATTTTGGATGAGAAAGACACAGAAAGGTAGCAACTTGCCAAGGGCATTATTGTTAGATCGATCAAGGATTAGGAACGGCTCATTCCTCAGCTCAGACACTCATGTATCCAACTGCCGAGGGAAACCTCTGATCATTGAAGCGGTTTCTGGAAGCAATTTTACCTCCAACAAAATGGGTCCTCTTAAAAAACATTTTTTCTTCCCTTTCCTGTCTCTCTCTTACTTCTTCTAATTCTGTTTCCCATGTCCATTTTTCCCACTTCAGCTTTGTCTTCTTCCTATGGTTTAGACCCACCTTTACATGATACCCCTTCGGCTTCTCCTCCCAGCCTATGGAAATGCTGCCTCTCTCATCAGTATCAAGTGGCACTTAGGAAATGAACTGATCTGGGACCAGTGAGAAGTACTTGTACAGCGACTATTAATCCTACTTGCTGTGTCTGTGAAATTATCTCTATTCGAGAGACAGTTCACAATTCCTAACATATCTGCAAAACAAAATTATTTTAAATGTATCTTAAAACTCCATGTGGCTGGCACACAGCCTGTCCCTGCTGAGGAAGAGGGGGCATACCAGTTCAGAGCCCTGCCTGGTGCCCAAATTCGTTCCTGCTGTGGACAGATGCATTCGGCTGGCACGGACTGGTGCTAGCAGACATGTGCCTCATCCCACCAAGGCCCCCTGCTCTGGTTCCAGGCTCCCGAAGCATCTTTCTTATTACGATTCCCATGAGATACACCTTTGTGGAGAGACAGTACTATAGTCGTGCATTTCTTATTTGCCAAGTACAGAAAAGGAGAGACTGAAATTTCTTAATTTCAGTAATATTTTTAAAAGATTCAAGCTGTCATTTCTCTGAAGAACTAGAAGAACAGAACATAGGGAAAGAAGCACCAAGGATTTGCCCTGGAGTCACATTTCAAACTGACGGTTAGTGGGCAGAAGTCATCTAAATGGAATCAAATATTGAATTTCAGAATATATAAAGAAGGTGTGAAGACTTACTTTAAAAGCTAGGGTATAAGTCTTATACTAACGGTCTTCTCCTGCTGGCAGAATCTGAGGTTGCTTTGTAGCTCTATTAAGTGGTGTATGCCTCGGACTCTGTTCTTTACTAATTCCATTTTCCCTGGAATTCTCACTCTGAACCATTCTAGGATCTAATGATACACCAGAATCTAAGAATGTGATGAGGATGACTAAGAAACTTAGGTTCTGTTTGCTTCCCTCAGTACTTCAGAAAGCAATCCCAGACATGAGTGGCACCATGTAAAATGCAGACTTTCTTAACCTACGTGTCCTGGCCAGAGACAGCAAACTGGGCTTTTCCCTTGGAGCAAAGAAAAACATAAATAAAAAGAGAGACGATGGGAGGCTTTTAAGTTGGAACAGGGCAGAACCTTCCCAGCTCTAGAAGGGGTGAAACCGATGTCGCTATTCCCTTGACAGGGTCTGGAACTCAGGATGAGAGGACAAAAGGTGTCTTCTGGGGTCTGGAAGCCGGACATCTCTGAAAGTCCCTGGTCTCTGTTGATGAGCCCATCTGTCCCTTCCCTGCCACTAAAATCAATGAGGGGACTCTCACTGGTCACTGACAGAGCCATGGTCAAACACTCATTAACTCCAAGAGGTATGCTTGCTGGCAATGCCACTTCCTCAAGTTCACTTCCTATTGGCAGGGGTTTCTTAGCAGTGCCTGGAGGGTAAAGGCTCAGATGAATGTTTGGGCTTGTTTAACAATTTGCTGGCCCTAGGGAGCCAGTGCCAGAGCGGCATGACAAATCCCAGCATCACCAAGAAGGAGGTTTGCCTTAGCCTTGGTGACATGAGCTGCCATGTCATCCACTCCATCACCAGAAAAAGTGCCATCAGCGATGCTTGTAGCTGTGAAATCTATTTGGAAATCTGGAGCTAATTCTAGTCACAGAAAGACAAATATGGCAGGAGTCCACTTATCTGATCTATTTAAGAGTGGTGGAAACCACAAAGACAGAAAGCATAATGGCAGTTGCCAGGGGCTGGGAGGGGGTAAGACATTGTTTCAAGGGTACAGAGTTTCAGATTTTTTTTTTTAATAATTTTTATTTTTTAGTTTGGTTTGCTTTACAATACTGTATTTGTTTTGCTATACAACGACATGAATCAGCCACGAGTGTGCATGAACTCCCAATCCCGACCCCTACCTCCCCCTTCCTGCCCCACACCATCTCTCTGGATTATCCCCGTGCATCAGTCCCAAGCATCCTGCATCCTGCATTGAACCTAGACCGGCGATTCGTTTCACTTATGATATCATACATGTTACACTGCCACTCTCCCAAATCATCCCACCCTCTCTCTCTCCCACAGAGTCCAAAAGGCTGTTCTATACATCTGTGTCTCTTTNTTATGTGTATTTTAACACAATTTTTTTAAAAAAAAGGAAAAAGTCCCTGAAGTTTAATTAACACATATTTGAAAGTGAGATGTAAATTTGCAAGAGAAAGTTAAGAGAAACTGCCTTCAAGGTGGTTTCATCTTCTCAGGCAGCAAGTTTTACTGGGACAATACATTTATCTAGTTGAATCAGTGCTGGGGAGGTAGGGGTGGATGATGAGTTTATAAATCTTTTTAGCTCATGCACCCACAGACTCAGCTCCAGGGGACATCGAATTTCTAACCATTTCACCAAGAGGATGTGTGTACCACAGAGACTTGTGTTATGCAAGTGCCACCAATAAGCTAAGTTACTTTACTAAATGTTGACTTCCTGTTGTATTTGTGCAACTTAGAAAGGCAAGCATGAAGCCTGGTAATAGTCTGCACACTCTTCCCTTCCCACACTGAAGCCTTAATGGCTTCTGGTGGCTCAGATGATAAAGAATCTGCCTGCAGTGTGGTAGACTTGGGTTCAATCCTGGGTTGGGAAGATCCCCTGGAGAAGGGAATGACAACTCACTCCAATATTCATGCCTGGAGAATTCTATGGACAGAGGAGCCTGGTGGGCTACAGTTACTAAATGTTGACTTCCTGTTGTATTTGTGCAACTTAGAAAGGCAAGCATGAAGCCTGGTAATAGTCTGCACACTCTTCCCTTCCCACACTGAAGCCTTAATGGCTTCTGGTGGCTCAGATGATAAAGAATCTGCCTGCAGTGTGGTAGACTTGGGTTCAATCCTGGGTTGGGAAGATCCCCTGGAGAAGGGAATGACAACTCACTCCAATATTCATGCCTGGAGAATTCTATGGACAGAGGAGCCTGGTGGGCTACAGTGCATGGGGTCACAAAGAGTTGTACACAGCTGAGCCACTTTCACTTCACTTCATCCTGAGTATAGAGATATACTCTAATAGTTATACAGGTAATGAACTCCATTAGAAGCAGGATTCAATGGAAGGGGCCAAGTGAAAGACCTGAAAAATGATTTTCTCGCTGAAATTAGAAAAATCAGCAATATAAGAATTATTTGCTATCTGCAAAATATTTTAAGTGGTGAAATACTTAGAGAATTTTAGAAGATAACTCTATTGGGTCAAAATCCTTTTTTTCTGCTTTGATATGTGTGATGACTAATTTTATATATTAACTTGGCTGGGCTTTGGTGCCCAGATGTATGGTCAAACACCATATGCTATTGTGAAGGTATTTTTTGAGATGTGATTAATATTTACATTAATAGACTTTGAGCAAAGTAGAATACTCTCCAGAGTGTGGGTGGGCCTCATCCTAAGCTGAAGACCTTAAGAGAAAAGACTGAGGATCCCTGAAGACAAAGGAATTTGCCTCTAGACTTGATCTGCAACATCAACTCTTCCCTGGGTTGGCTGGTCTGCCCTGCATATTTTGAACTTACCAGCAACCCCCACAGTCAGTGAGCCAGTCCTGGACATAAATTTATATATATATGTGTGTGTGTGTGTGTATGTATATCTCCTATTGGTTTTGTCTCTCTGGAGGACCCTGACTGATGTAAGTTACCTTTGGAGTTATAACTGCAAATTAAAACGAGTGTGCTGGCACTGCTTTTGAAAGGCTGAGACAGAACAAGTTCTGTGGGGAAATGTGGGTGGTACTCGGCCATTATGCTCTCTCAGGGACTATACATGAGAACCCTCCTAATGTGATCAAGCTGGATCTCATTTTCAGCCACCGACCTTCTTTTAGGTCAAATGTGCACCATGGTTGGTTTACTGACTGATTAGCTAGAAAGGCAAAAGTGGCATTTAATCAGAGGAGCATGTCCAAACAAGGATCAATGTCCCTTTTCTCCTGGCAGCCTCAATTCAGTTAATAATTAAATTTTTGTTGAATGCTGACTATATTTAGAGTACTGAACTAGATGCTGTTGAGAGTGAAAAAGAAGTTAAAAAACTGTACCTGTGTTGAGCCTACACATTGACGGAGCACATTTAAGTCCATGTGTTGACAGCAAATCAAGTACAATAATATTTCAGAAAACCATCTTGTTAGGGAATGACAAGTGCTACCCAAAGCATTTTTCTTCTAACCGAAGAACAAATTCTTTCCATGAATTTTTTCATTCCATACCAAAAATGTATGGTAAAGAGAAAGAGATGTAAATGTAAAGAGAAAAGCAACACTGGAGGTTTCTATAAAGTGTACATATTATCCATTAGTAAGGAAATCCAAAAATGCTGCTATGCTAGTTGAGAATCTTTATTTATAACTCCAAGGTTGACTTAACTGAATCATTTGGGCAGTGCTTAGGGAGTTCTGGACAAACCAGATCTATACTCTTCCTCTTAAACCATCCTAACTGACACAAAGTTCATGTTTCTTGTCATAAATCTTAGTAGATCTTTGTTTATCTTTTGCTACTCATTACTGACTCTAAGACTTTCATTTTACAAATGCCAGCCTCAGTTCCTGGAGTTGGAGTGATCTGCTCTATCCCTTAGCTAGTTACTTCAGCTAGTTCACCTGGTTATATAGCAATGTCACTACTCCAAACCAGTTTTTCTAACTCCAAGGAATGTGTTGCTCTTGTTTTCCTGTCCCCAGCTGTCTAGGAACAGGGTAACTGGTCTGTGGGGAGCCCGTCACACATGGCCTACTCCCAAAGGTTAGGCCAGTTCTGGTCCAGACTCAGGCCACTGTCCAGCCTGTGGCTGATTAAGGCCTCAGAGTCAGATACTGAAGAAATGGTCATTTCCAGCCTTCCTGGCTCCAGGTCATTTCTGGGTTACGTGTATTCAGGAGGGGGATGAGTTATGAGTTAGACATGTGGGTTTGGTTGAAACTGGGAGGCCCAGCTACTGTCACAGAAACTGAGCTTTTATTCTTTTCTGCACAAGGAACTGCTTTAGAAACATGATTCAGAGAGCAGCAGCTCTTGCCAAACTGCTGTGGACTATTCATAGAGTGTCTCTTCAAGTTGAGCTGAAATTGAAGAGCTGTTCAAGGAATTCAAAACCCACAGCTCTTTAATTTTACATCTACACTTAATCAACATCCTACCTCCCTTCTTCACAGTATCAGGACCAAAGAGGCCCTGTTCAGTCCTCTGTGCTCTGGAAGTAGACTTAATTTAAGGGGGATCCAATTTCATTGGGATTAATACTTAATTCCATACATGATGTTGTGGTGGTGGTGGTTCACTTGCCAAGGTGTGCCTGACTCTTTGTGACCCCAGGCTCTGCTGTCCATGGGATTCCCCAGGCAAGAATACTGGAGTGGGTTGCCATTTCCTTCTCCAGGGGATCTTCCTGACCCAGAGATCAAACCTGCGTCTCCTGCTTGGCAGGTAGGTTCTTTACCACTGAGCTTCCTGGGAAGCCCACAGGATGCTGTAGGTACTGTTTTACCACTACCACTGACTATCATTTGTAAACATTGATTCCTCTTCACATTGATACCAAATCTCCTCTGCAATTTTCACAATACAATGTCTTCTATTCAGCAGTCACTCCGGATCCCTTAACAATCTGCCTTGAGGTTCTCACTCCAACTCTAGGGAGGGAAACTGGCACATCTCAGATGGGAGCCCAGAGGTCTCAGTAGACATGAATACAGTTGGTGAAGGTGGGCATGAGTGGTCCACTAAGCATTTCATAGCTCCCACCGTGCTACAGAATGAGGGGCCAAGAGCTTGCTTTGTGCAGGGGTAGGGTGGATGTCTCCAAGAAGACATGTCATATAAGAGGCAAGGGCTTGCATACAACAGACCAGGTTTACTTTCCTGTGCACCAAATCCATGACCAGTGCTCATGTCTACTGGGAGTGCAGCTGGTCTTTAAGGGACTCCAGCCCTAACTGCACTCATTAACTCACTGCTCAAGGCCTGATGAGCCCCTGGGTCTTCATCACACAGAGAACAATGCTGGCCTTCTGTTCTCACATGATACAGAACCCCGTACTCCTTGCTGTCAGCCTAGTGCCCTGTCCACACTGCCTCTCTGCGCCACGCTGCCATGCACAGTTACTTCAGTGACCCCCACGACAATAAAGTGACTCCTAACAGATATTAGAAAGTCTGTTCATCATACACAGGCAATACACGGAAACACTTATTACATCCACCTTCTCGTGGGAAAAGAACAGTTATGTTCTAGAATGGATTCTGATTTTAAAAATTTTTATCCATGTGCCTTTCAATTGATTCCCTCACATCTCCTTCAGTTATATACATGAGCATAAACTTAAGCATTCTTCAACCTTTCTCAGAAAACCAAAAACCAAAACCAAAACCCCACCAGCCTGGAATCCCTGCTTCCTCTTCTATCTTTTTTTGCTGTTGTTTAGTCACTAAGTCATGTCCAACTCTTTGTGACCCCCTGCACTATAGCCTGCCAGGCTCCTCTGTCCATGGGATTCTCCAGGCAAGAATACTGGAGTGGGCTGTCACTTCCTCCTTCAGGGGCTCTTCCTAATCCAGGGATTGAACCTGCGTCTCTTGCATCTCCTGCTGGGCAGGTGGATTCTTTACCGCTGAGCCACCTGGGAAGCCCCTCATACGCTTTAGGAAAAAATTAACCTCTTTGAGTCATACTTTCCTTCCTCTCTCCATATATACACAGAAATGATTGATCAGCAATTGGGTGGCTTGGTTTCTAGCCTCCTAAAGAACAACACAGTCATGCTTGTTTCCACTGAAATCTGCTTCCTTTTAATCATGTTAGTAGTGAGACTCTTTCGAGAGCAGGGAAGAAGCTCATTGATGTCATTTAGTAGATGGCATCCACAGGCAGGGCAGATGCTGAGAAAGCCACCTCTCCATGCAGAGTCTGCTCCCATTTCAGGGCTTCTGAGACAAGGATGTCCAGAGAGCCAGAGGGAGAACAGAAACCTTGCCAATCAGGATCCAGAAGCAGCGCTGGTGATTCAGACGTGTGGCACCATCTACTCATCTGTTTCAGTGGCTGTTTGAGTAATGTTCTTTCTTCAAGATCAAGAAAGCATAAAGTAATTAGTGGGTTGGAGGAAATGATTATGAAGAAAGGAGGTTGTTTTCACAATCCACAGGTACTCACACATTCTTTTGTACATGTGACATGTAGGTCCAAACTTAGATCTAATTTTCATGCATGCCTTGGAAATTCTGGAATATCAGGACCAACTGTGAGTCCAATTGCACAGGGACATATTCATACTCCTGGGAGAAAAGGCAAAAGCTATCTCAGATCTGATGGTTGGATTCCTCAGATGGGATAACTTTACTGAGCAGAAGATGTGTCCAAAGAGGCCCAAGTTTTTCTCACCTGGTGACTCAGACAGTAAAGAATCCGCTTGTAATGCAGGAGACCCAGTTTTGATCCCTGGGTCGGGAAGATCTCCTAGAGAAGGGAATGGCAACCCACTCCAGTATTCTTGCCTGGAGAATTTCATGCACAGAGGAGCCTAGTGGGCTACATACAGTCCATGGGGTCCCAAAGAGTTGGACACGCCTGAGCAACCAACACTTTGATTCTGAAGCAACTGGGGCTGACTGTGGTTTGACAGTGGTGAAGATAGGGAAGAACAAACCTAGTCTGAGGTCACTGGGAAAAGCTGAGGGTTGAAAGCTGGAAATACCGTCAATGATGGTCATCATAGAGGATAATATATCCACAGAGTCTAGGGTTAGAATCATACTAGATCAGACCGAGAGCGGGACAGGAATAAGTAAGGCAAACAAGATAGATGCTGATTCCGGGTGTTGGTTGGTAGCTGGAGAGAATGAGGTTTGTTAGAGCCTCTCAAGGGATTCTTGCTCACAGTAGTAGAAATGGAGCAACCATCAGAGTCAATAAGAGTCCCAAATACAATACTTGGATGCAATCTCAAAAATGACAGAATGATCGCCGTTTGTTTCCAAGGCAAACCATCAATGTCACAGTAATCCAAGTCTATGCCCCAACCAGTAATGCTGAAGAAGCTAAAAGTGAACGGTTCTATGAAGACCTAGAAGACCTTCTAGAACTAACACCCCAAAAAGATGTCCTTTTCATTATAGGAGACTGGAATGCAAAAGTAGGAATTCAAGAGCTACCTGGAGTACCAGGCAAATTTGGCCTTGGAGTACAAAATGAAGCAGGGGAAAGACTAAGAGTTTTGCCAAGAGAATGCACTGGTCACAGCAAACACCCTCTTCCAACAGCACAAGAGAAGGCTTACACATGAATATCACCAGACGGTCAACACCGAAATCAGACTGATTATATTCTTTGCAGCCAAAGATGGAGAAGCTCTATACAGCCAGCAAAAACAAGACTGGGAGTTGACTGTGGCTCAGATCATGAACTCCTTATAGCCAAATTCAGACTTAAATTAAAGAAAGTAGGGAAAACCACTAGACCATTCAGGTATGACCTAAGTCAAATATCTTACAATTATACAGTGGAAGTGACAAATAGATTCAAGGAATTCGATCTGATAGACAGAGTGCCTGAAGAATTATGGATGGAGGTTCATGACACTGTACAGGAGACAGGGATCAAGACCATCTCCAAGAAAAAGAAATGTAGAAAGGCAAAATGGTTGTCTGACGAGGCCTTACAAATAACTGAGAAGAGAAGCTAAAGGCAAAGGAGAAAAGGAAAGCTATACCCACTTGAATGCAGAGTTCCAAAGAATAGCAAGGAGAGATTAAAAAAAAGCCTTTCTCAGTGATCAACACAAAGAAATAGAGGAAAACAATAGAACGGGAAAGACTTGAGGTCTCTTCAAGAAAATTAGAGATAACAAGGGAATGTTTCATGCAAGATGAGCACAATAAACGACAGAAATGGTATGAACCTAACAGTAAGTAAGTAAGTAAAGTCACTCAGTCGTGTCCGACTCTTTGTGACCCCATGGACTGCAGCCCACCAGGCTCCTCAGTCCATGAGATTCTCCAAGCAAGAATACTGGAGTGGGTTGCCATTTCCTTCTCCAGGGGATCTTCCCAACCCAGGGATCGAACCCGGGTCTCCCGCATTGGAGGCAGATGCTTTAACCTCTGAGCCACCAGGGAAGTCCTGGTGAACCTAACAGAAGGATAAGATATTAAGAAGAGGTGGCAAGAATACACAGAAGAACTGTACAAAAAAGATCTTCATGACACAGATAACCACCATGGTGTGATCACTCACTTAGAGCCAGACATCCTAAAATGTGAAGTCAAGTGGGCCTTAGAAAGCATCACTACAAACAAAGCTAGTGGAGGTGATGGAATCCCAGTTGAGCTATTTCAAATCCTGAAAGATGATGCTGTGAAAGTGCTGCACTCAATATGCCAGCAAATTTGGAAAACTCAGCAGTGGCCACAGGACTGGAAAAGGTCAGTTTTCATTCCAACCCCAAAGAAAGGCAATGCCAAACAATGTTCAAGCTACCACACAATCACACTCATCTCACATGCTAGCAAAGTAATACTCAAAATTATGCAAGTCAGGCTTCAATAGTATCTGAACCATGAACTTTCAGATGTTCAAGCTTGTTTTAGAAAAGGCAGAGGAACCAGAGATCAAATTGCCAACATCCACTGGATCACTGAAAAAGCAAGAGAGTTCTAGAAAAACATCTATGCTTGCTTTATTGACTATGCCAAAACCTTTGACTGTATGGATCAAAATAAACTGTGGAAAATTCTGAAAGAGATGGGAATACCAGACCACCTGACCTGCCTCCTGAGAGATCTGTGTGTGGGTCAAGAAGCAACAGTTAGAACTGAACATGGAACAACAAACTGGTTCCAAATCAGGAAAGGAGTACGTCAAGGCTGTATATTGTCACCCTGCTTATTTAACTTATATGCAGAATACATCATGAGAAATGTCGGGCTGGATGAAGCACAAGCTGGAATCAAGATTGCTGGGAGGAATATCAATCATCTCAGATATGCAGATAACACCACCCTTATGGCAGAAAGTGAAGAACTACTAAAGATCCTCTTGATAAAAGTTAAAGAGGAGAATGAAAAATTTGACTTAAAACTCAAAATTCAGAAAACTAAAATCATGGCATCTGGTACCATTGCTTCATGGAAAATAGATAGGAAACAAAGGAAACAGTGTCAGACTTTATTTTTCTGGGCTCCAAAATCACTGCAGATGGTAACTGCAGCCATGAAATTAAAAGATGCTTGCTCCTTGGAAGAAAAGCTATGACCAACCTCGACAGTATATTAAAAAGTAGAGACATTACTTTGCCAACAAAGGTCCGTCTAGTCAAGGCTATGGTTTTTCCAGTAGTCATGTATGGATGTGAGAGTTGGACTGTGAAGAAAGCTGAGTGCCGAAGAATTTATGCTTTTGAACTGTGGAGTTGGAGAAGACTCTTGAGAGTCCCTTGGACTGCAAGGAGATCCAACCAGTCCATCCTAAAGGAAATCAGTCCTGAACATCCACTGGAAGGACTGATGTTGAAGCTGAAACTTCAATACAATACTTTGGCCACCTTATGCGAAGAACTGACTCATTGGAAAAGTCCCTGATGCTGGGAAAGGTTGAAAGCGGGAAGAGAAGGGGACGACAGAGGATGAGATGGCTGGATGGCATCACCGACACAATGGACATGCATTTGAGTAGGCTCCGGGAGTTGCTGATGGACAGGGAAGTCTGGCTTGCTGTAGTTCACGGGGTTGCTAAGAGTCAGACACGACTGAGCGACTGAACTGAACTAGAGCCACTTGAAGAACGAGAGGCAGGACAGCCCCATAGCACCAACAGTGAAATGTCTGTTCTATGCTGCACTGTAATAACCTTTAAATGTCCTCTGGCCTAATTTCTAGGACATTCTTGCCAAGTGGCATGTATCTAATCATGAGGCAAAGTCCCCAGCACTCCCAGTGCCTAGATAGTCTTCATAGCAACTGGACAGAAGTGGCAGCCACAGAGGAGAGGCTATATGAGTATATGCATGGCAGTGGGTGTTGGGAGGTAATTCTAAAACTGTAAGTGACTCTTTGCTAGATGCTGCTCTCAGTAGGACGCCCCTTTGCTCAACACTGTAGCAAAGCTCTATTTTAAGTAACTTCTAATGAGTCACCCCCATGCTCTACTCATCTCCTGCTCAAGCACACCTTTCAAGTCTTTTAATCACACAACTTGCCTACTTGGTAGTTCTTTCACAGATCAAAGAAGTAGAAATGAAGAATAGGTAATTAACAGATGAACAGATCTCTTTCCTAGCGTCAATAACCTCCTAAACTGAGTGAACAAGATAGCACTGTCGACCACAAATCGGCACTTGCAGTGAACACCTACCATCTGCTTCTACAAGGATCAAACCACATCCTGCTGTAGCTGCTGACCTCCAACCCCTCCTGAGGGAGCTCAGGATGGACAGCAGAAATTAGACACTCTGTGCGCTGGGAAATTGGCAAGAACAGGTCTTCAGACAGTTAGATATTCTTAGGAGTTGATCTTGAGAGTCCAATTCATATATCTATCTTAAATCTATAAAATCACTAAAATCCTTCACAGTGACGACTGGTTCTCACGACTAGCAGAAGTTTCACGAGAACAGCAGAAACTTGAAAAAAAAAAATTAGCAAGCAGTGGGACAGATTCAGGAACAAGATGACACGTTGGGGAACAGGGTGGGATAAAGGCAATACCTGCTTCTCCAGGCGCAGTTCTATAGCAGAGGCTGGGAAAGAATCCCTCTGTCTCCACAGTCACTCTCCACTCTCCCCCTTCCAGCTCCAACATGCAATACCTTCCCGTGTCTCTGTGGCCCTTGTTCATATAAATTCTGCCGAGCCACTCTCCTGCAAGGACTCACTCAGTGGGTTCTCGCAATCCAGACCGCAGGGTCCAGCCTTCACCGGCTCCTGCCTGCCTGGCGGAGTCATTCACATTTCTTCCTGCTCACTTCTCTTGCCCTGCAGCCACCTGGCAGCCTTTCTGTCCCTCCATGGACAGAGTTGTTTCCCATCCCAGAGTAGCTTTCCTTTCTGTTCCCTCAATCGGGAAGGTTCTTCCTCCGGCCCTTTCCGTGGCTAGCTGTGCGTCCATCTCCCCGGGCTCAGCTCACGTGACCTCCCTACATAGCCGACCTCTAATCAGTGCCTTTTCATTACATTCATCCACCTCCTCACAAGGTTCATTCTGTTTTTAACTCTTCTAAGGGCAGGATCTTGCATGTCTCGCTTATTAAATCTCAGTGAATACATAACAGGCACTCTGATAAGTTTGTTTCATTCTAAGTTCAATGAGTGAAAGAATTCTCACTTAGGAGGTGGGGCTAGCACAGGAGGAGAGGAACGAGCAGGACAATGCTGTGTTGAAGGCATTCTGAACCATTACCCCATCACTCTTCATCCCTAGGATGGGGGCCTTCTCTCTGTCTCTCTGATTGGCTCCAGGCCCTTTTCCTGTTATGTTATCCAGAAGAGGCAGCAGCAGCCAGTGCAGACTTCAAGCATAAATGGAGCAGCTCCAAGGTGCCATGGCATGAAGAGATTGGCAAGAGCTCTCTGGCTCTAACATATCCATCCCACCTACTTGCCATGCCATCTTTTGTTTTTTTAATTTAGATGTAGTTGACATCACGTCTGAAATTCTTCTATTAGCCTGTCTGTGAAGACATTGCCTCCTGGGTCCTTTTTTTTTTTTTTTTTTTCCAAATGTAAACTAGGCAGAGTAACACAAAAAATCGTCCCAGCCTGCTGCCATTAAACACACAGAGGCGGATCCTCCCTGGGACTGAAGCAGAACCAGGTGGCTTCCCTTTGCCAGATACAGAAAGTCCCAGGAGGCCACCACTCCCACCCTGACAAGGTAAAAAATCATCTCTAAAAAAATTTATTAACAAAACAAATTAATATATTATTGTAATATCATTCCCTTTCCAAGTAATTTATAGCAATTAGCTCTTGTTTATAGAACCCTTTTCTTTATTTTGGCGACACCAGGGTCAGGTGGGATCTAGTTCCCCCACCAGGGTTCGAACCAGTGCTCCCTGCAGTGGAGGCATGGCGTCCTTACCACTGGACCGCCAAGTAAGCCCCACAAACTCAGCTTTACAACCAGAACGTCTGGAGCACGTAGTGAAGAGAAACCAAGGGAAGCGCAGGGCCCTCTCAGCTTCCCTTGAGCCTGGCCTGCCGCACCGCTCCGCTCCCCTCACACCCCAGCCAGCCGCAGGCCTGGAGGTTTAGCCTCATCTAACTTCTACTGGAGGCCTCCTCCTCCACAAGCTGAAGAATAACAGGACTGGATCAGATAATAGCCCTGAACCTGTCCAACTAGCCTCACAGGGCAATTATGGAGATGGAATGTGATGAACGCTGTGATCTGCTCCGAGTTGTGCAAATACGAGCACTGACAAGGACTGGGGGAGTTCAGCCCCGGGCGGTTCCTCTCCCTACCTCTCAAATTATTCAGGAGTTTCCAACAAGAGGAAAACTCAGACCCCGGACACAGCTCAGAACCAGCACAATGTATGCTGACGTTTTAGGTCGAACTACCAGGGCTTGAAGACGACGTCCTGAAAATCACTCCCTGTGAGTGGGAACTCGATTCCCCGGCCTGCTCTTGGGATTCTCAGTTCTCCTCGCCCCAACCCCACTCTCTCATACAGGCACAACCCATACGCTCTCTCTTCCTCTGAGAGAGAGGGTCCAAAATCAGTCCTACTGACCTGAGCAGGAAGCCAGCTTCCGTCGAGGTCGACCCGCGACCCTGGGGTACTCGGAGGCTCGGGCCGCATCTCAGCGGATACTACGGAAGGCCTGCAAACCGCGTGGCGCTTGCGCAAACCACCCGGCTCGCTAACACAGGTGTTTTGACTTGGTAATGAAAATCCAGACCGTTAAACTCATCAAGTGTTTTCACTTAAACCTGAAATTTTTGCTATTGGTTTTCTTGCTTTCCTGGGCTTGGCTTTCAAGCCCCTGAAAGACTAAGGGGGCTTCCTAAATGGCTCAGTAGTAAAGAATACTCCAGCAATGCAGGAGACGCGAATTCCATCCCTGGGTGGGGAAGACCCGTTGGTGAAGGAAATGGCAACCTCCAGTATCCTTGCTAGGAAATCCGTGGACAGAGGAGTTTGGCTACAGTCCACCAGGTCGCAAAGAGTCAGACATGATTGAGCAACTGAGCATGCACACACACAAAAGACTTTCTATTTTTTAGATTTCTATTTATTAATAAAAGCTTTCTATTTATTAGCTAAGCTCCTTAAGAGTTGGTTTTTATTGTGGCCCATGAATTCTCTCCCGCAGCCTTGACCTAATCCAGGTCCCAGAGGTGTACTTCATTCACATTTACTACGAAAAGGCAATGGCACCCCACTCCAGTACTCTTGCCTGGAAAATCCCATGGATGGAGGAGCCTGGTGGGCTGCAGTCCATGGGGTCGCTAAGAGTCGGACACGACTGAGCGACTTCACTTTCACTCTTCACTTTCATGCATTGGAGAAGGAAATGGCAACCCACTCCAGTGTTCTTGCCTGGAGAATCCCAGGGACGGGGGAGCCTGGTGGGCTACATTCCTTGGGGTTGCAAAGAGTTGGACATCACTGCGTGAGTAACACACACACACACTTCTACAAAAATAGAAATAAAAAGTCCAAGCCTAGCATGGAGACTCAATAATATCACTGGCCCATCCAGGCTCCTTCCAGCTTCCCTACCCACCTTCCTTAGGGAGTATCCCCTGTCCTCTTGTTGTCAGGATGACTTCCAGATTTTCAGCCATTATATCTATGTGTCAGGCAAGAAGGGATGAACTAAAAGAAATAGGCACTCAAGCCAGCTTAGTTAGTCCACTCTAAAGAACTTTCCCCCAAATCCCCATTCCATGCCTGTTTGCCCTTAATTGACTAGAACTGGGCAATAATTATGTCTAGCTTCAGAGGAGGTAGATATATTACTGCCCTGGATAAAACTCAGGTTCTGTGAGTAAGCAAGGAAAATACATTTTCATCAGTCCACTAGCAGTCTCCCTGATGGGAAGGGTGGGCTCTGGGTGCCACCAGGGGCCAATCCTATTCTATCACCTGGGAAAAAATACAGAGGAAGCAGTCAAATCCCATGGAAAACCCTCAGGCCTCGTTTTACTTAATCATTTTCAGCCTTTCAAACACTGATCCCTCCCTCCTTACTGAGCCCCTACTTTTCCTTTGGCTTCGGGAAACCATATCCCAATTTATTCTCAATGTCCTTGGCTAGGTTCTCTTTCCCTCCTGACCTCTCCACTGGGCAGACTCAGGACTCAAGCTTCGGGTGGCTTCTCAATCTAGTCCTCTCTGTGGAGGTCTCAGCCAGCCCCTGACTTTATATAACCTTTATATAATAAAGACTCCCCAGTTTTTATCTCTAGTTCTGCCCTTTATCTTCTAGTCTGTCTATCTCTCTGTCTGTGCCTGAAATCTCCCCTTAGGTTTCACAGGCCTCTCAAGACTAACAGGTCAAAACCCGAAGTCTGTATGCAGGCCCCTAAACTGATTTCTCCCCAATGTTCTCCACCTGCAGGATCACGCCACCATTCACATGCTCAAGCCCAAAGCCTCAGTGTCATTCTTAACTTCTCCCTCCCGAAAGCCAGACCTTCAAAGCACATCTAGCAACCTCTCACCAAGTTCAGAGTCATATTCCTGGTCCAAACCACCATCACACCATCTCTCAGCAGCGTACACAACTGCCTCTTCACTGGTTTCCCCGTGTGTTAGTCAATTTTTTTTGTGTCCACTTGACTAGGTCATGGGGTGTCCGCATCTTTGGTTACACAAGTTTCTGGGTGTGACTGTGAGGTTATTTCTGGGTGAGATTAACATTCGAGTCAGTAGACTGAACATAGCAGATCTCCCTCCTCATTGTGAGTGGACCTCATACAATTCACTGGAGACCTGAATAGAAGAAAAAACCTGAGCAGGAGAGAATCTGCTCTCTCAGCCTGTTTTCAGCCTGGGTCTTTGGTCTTCTCTCAACTTTGGACTCGGACTTGGGATCTCCAGCTTGTGATTACAGATCATGGGACTTCTCAGCTTCCGTAACAACGTGACCCAGTTCCAAACAGACAAATAAATTCACTGTCCAAACAGACAAATTCATTCACTCCTTCTATTGGTTCTTTTTCCCTGAAGAAGCCAGACTCCTTCACTTTGCTTTATTCCTTCCCTCCTATAGTCAATTTTTCACACTGCAGCCAGAGTGAGATTTTTAAAATGTAAATCAGGTTCTGCCCTTTTGCTCAAAAGTAGCCAGTGGCTTATGGGTGTTCATTATCTTCTCTAGCTGCATCTCTGTTCTTCCCTCACCCATGCTCCTACAGTTACACTGATCTGCTTGCTGTTTCTTATGCACACCAAGCATATTCCTGCCACAAAGCCTTTATCCCTGTTGTTCCCCATTCCTGCAGTGCTCTGCCCTCAGATCTTCACATTGCTCGTCCCCTCAGGTGACTCAGGTCTCTGCTCCTAAGCTGTCTCCTCCAGGAGTCTTTCCTGCTGGCTGATCTTATCATTCTTCATCCTCTTACTCTACCTTATTTTATTTTCATAATACATATCACTACATAATATGATGGTATCTATTGATTTACTTATTTGTCTTCTCCATGAGAATGTTTACTCCATGAAAGCAGGGATTTTGGTTTGTTCATCATCCCCAGGGCCTGGTTATGTAGTCAGTTGCAATGGATTGAATATTAATGTCTCCCCTGCCAAATTCACATGGGAAAGCCCTAATGCCCAATGTAATGGTATTAGGAGGTGAGACCTTTCAGAATTAGAGGGGAGCAAAATTTGCTACCCTAAAATAACTCTTTGGCCTGTGGATTATTTTGAGCTAAAAACAATCAAAGCCCAAAAGACCTAGGAAGAAACTTTGACCTTCTTCCTAACGCCATCATCTGTAGATAGAGGACTGGTTCTAGGGAAGGAGCTACCACTATAAGTAACTGTAGTATGAACTAAGTGTGTAGACAGGGAAGAACCTAGCAAAGTCTGTATGTCAAAATTCCTCTCTGGGTGCTATTGTCTCTGCAGGGCTCAGCAAATACCTGTTTACCGAACAGTTGCTTTTCCATCTCCATGTGTATTGCTTTCCTCCGCTTTGAGTTCCTAGACCACTACCCGCAACATCTTCTTTTGTCTTTAGCTGAAGATTGTATTTTAAGGTGAGGGCTTCAACTAGGCAAACTTCTTAGTTTTCCTGGACCTCACCTGTGTATACATATTATTAAACTTTGATTTTCTCCTGTTGATCTGTCTCATGTCATTTAATTCTAAGACTAGCCAAAGAACCTAGAAGGGAAGGAGAAACTTTCTTCTGCTCTGACAGAATTAGGTCATGAGGGGGAAGGTCTTGTGAATGACACTGGTGCCCTTAATGAAGGGACCCCAGAGAGCTCTCTTACCCTCTTTCTGCCAGGCAAGGATATAACAAGAATGCAGCAGTCTGTGAACCAGAGCAGGCTTTCGCTAGAACCTCGTCACATTTGTACCCTGATCTCAGAATACTAGCCTCCAAAGCTGTGAGAAATATATGTTTGTTGTTTAAATACCCAGTTGACGGTAATTTGTTATAGAATCCCAAACTAAGTCATAGCACTCAATAAAAATTTGTTGATTGAGTAAGTGAATTCATAAGAGGAAAAACAAAATGCTTTAGGAGACACTAACCATGACAGGACTGTAAGTTTTTCCTAGAGAGGCTTATACAGGGCTTCAGAACTTTATTATTTAGCCTACGCTGAAATCCCAAGAGACAAGTGTATCAAGCTGGCCATAATCTAAAAGGAATCCTCTGATGAAAGACATAATATGCTCTATTTATGTTAATACTAATTCCTTCCGTCTTACAATAAGCTCTGCTAACTTTCAACAATATAATCCCTATCTAGCAGGCAATGGAAATTCTAGAAAGTGGGATGGAAAGGTTTTGCTTTCTCTTCCAAACGGCATTGAAAATATAACCCAAGTATAAGCCCAAGAGACATGAGACAAAGTGTTATATTCTAATCTACGCAGGCTGTTGCTAATGTTGAATTTTAGGAACTGACTGGGTTCCTGACATCAAACTCTCTGTACCAGGAGGGGTAAGGAAAGCATGGGCTTTCTGACCAAGCTGTGCTTTTTAAACAGAGTTTCAAGGTGTGTGTAAGAAGGGTACAAATGTAGAGCAGGAATCAGTATGCATGTGGCAAAGTGAGAAGTAAGAGCAACTAGCATGAGGGTAATGGTTCCAGAAAAGTCAGTGACCATAGCAAGTCAGGACCTCAATGATAATGAAAAAAATACCCTATCAGGTGTGGAAAAGGCTGGAAGAGAAAGTTAGAAAAGATTCATTGCTGTTAAAGCAATAGCAGATACTTTTTCTTAAACGCTAGTTCACATTTCTTGAGGTTGTGTGTATAAACATGAAAGAAAGCACTAGAAAACACCATGAACAATTTATTAAACTATTTTTTACAGTGAGGAATGTATCTTAGTAGACACTAACCCCAGAATCAACAAAAGAGAATGACTAATTATGTAAAAAATGCAACAGAAAAAACTTATAAAAAATTAGAACGCAGGTAACAAACTGGAAAAAATATTTGTCTAATGTATGACCAAGTGTGAATTTCCTTGGTATATAAAAACCCATAATTAATCAATAGTTAAAGTGAATAGCCCAATGACAAGAAGTAGACTGCTTATAAGCATAATCATTTTGAATAAGCAAGCTGAACTCACTGGGCATAAGCAAAAATTTAATTTTTATTTTTCCAAAAGCTGCTATGAACTGTACTGTCTTTTTTTAAAAATTTAAGTATAGTTGATTTACAATATTGTGTTAGTTTCCGGTATATAGCAAAGTGATTCAGTTTTATATAGATAGATAGATAAGGCTTTCCTGGTGGCTTAATCAGTAAAGAATCTGCCTGCAATGAGGAGATCACCTGCAATGCAGGAGGTACAAGTTCAATTCCTCGGTTGGGAAGATCCCCTGGCGAAGGAAATGGCAACCCACTCCATTATTCCTGCTTGGAGAATCCCATGGACAGAGGAGCCTGGCAGGCCACAGACCATGAGGTTGCAAAAGAGTAGGACATGACTTAGTAACTAACCAACAGCATATATAAATATACACTTTTTTTCAGATTATTTTCCTGAACTGTGTGGTCTTGAGTCACATCCCCTCTTCCCTTGTCCCCTATCCACACTTGTTAGTAGAAAAACTTAGCAACATCTCAACCTAACTCTGAAAAGTCTTCAGTCATTCAAGCAATCTCATTCTAGTTCTTTTATTCTAGTTCTCATTCTAGTTCTTTCATTCTAGTTCTTTTATTCTTAGTCTGTTCACTTGTAAAGTTTCAGCCACCTAAGCAATGGAAATCTTAATTTGTAAAACTTCAGTATCATATGCAGTCCACCCAGCTCCCCTCCAGCACAGGCTGAATGGTAACTGGAAATGGAGGGGGTGATCGGCTCTCTCACACACCCCTGCTCCGTGACCTCTGCTCCCTGACTGCTAAGGAGGTAGGAAGGAATGTTTCTGCTCAGGCCAAGCTTGTCCCTTCCTGTTGGTTGTTGCCATCTCCTTATCTAATGCTGGCTGGCCTTGGTTTTCATAAACGAGGTGAAGACCAGAGTCAGCTCTCCAGTGGATATGTGTCATTCGATTTTTCTACCGAGACCCCTGTCTGGGGCTTCATCTAGAAAGCCACCACTCTGCGAGGCCTAGGTAAGGCCTGACCCCTTCCTTAATGCCCCCATCAGCACCACATCAGCTTCAAGGACAGGAGATCCACCCCCGAACCCTTCTGGATGAGGCTTCCTGATCCTCCCTTTCCAAGGAAACCTCCTTTCAGTGAAACAGGAGGTTGGAAAATCCTACCCACTATGGTGAAGATTTTTTAAGTGATTTTTACTTTGAAACTTAGATCTTAAAAGCTTAAAATTAGGGGGTGGGATGAACTGGGAGAGTGGGAGTGACTTATATACACTCCTATGTATAAAATAGATAATTATAAAATAGATAACTGTTGAGAACCTGATGTAGAGCACAAGGAGCTCTACTCAGTGCTCTGTGCTGACCTAAATGGGAAGGAAATTCCCCGAAGAGGGGATATATGTATACATATGTTGGATTCACTTTACCATATAGCAGAAACTAACACAACATTAAGCCATACCCCAAGAAAAATTAAAAATAACCAGACAAAAAAAGAACGAAATGTGTAAACTACTTACTAGCGGCCAGGGGGTGGTCAAGATATGCTCCCACCCTCGCAGACAAGGCTCCCTCCAAGTTTCTTTCCAGCCCTACCTGGAAATAGCTGTAGGGCTGCTACCTACCTTACAATGAAGTTCCTCAGTGCTCAGTCCCATCTGACTCTTTGTGACCCCATGGACTGTAGCCCGCCAGGCTCCTCCGTCCACAGAATTCTCTAGGCAAGAATACTGGAGTGGGTTGCCGTTTCTTCCTCCAGGGGATCTTCCCGGCTCAGGGATCAAATCTGTGTGCCCCATGTCTCCTGTATTAAAAGGTGGATTTTTTATCACTGAGCCGCCAGGGAACATGCCCCCCACCTCAACCCTGCCTTTATAATGAAACTGCTCTTTTAAAAGACTGGTCAGTAGCCTCAAAAGTAATACTCTGATTGTAATCTGCTTCCTCTTCCTTGCCTCGATCAAAAACTGTTCTAGTAAGAAACTCATTACACTCTCAAAGCCTCAAGCTTTCAGTTTGCATTTAAAGAAGAATATACCTGTACACTGAGAAGGCAATGGCACCTCACTCCAGTACTCTTGCCTGGAAAGTCCCATGGATGGAGGAGCCTGGAAGGCTGCAGTCCATGGGGTCGCGAGGGTCAGACATGACTGAGAGACTTCACTTTCACTTTTCACTTTCATGCATTGGAGAAGGAAATGGCAACCCACTCCAGTGTTCTCGCCTGGAGAATCCCAGGGATGGAGGAGCCTGGTGGGCTGCCGTCTATGGGGTCACACAGAGTCAGACACGACTGAAGTGACTTAGCAGCATACCTGTATACTGACATCAACCTCTGTTCCCAAAGGCAAGTATATGAGAAATCTCATCTCTGTTTTCAAAATATGTTAAAATACGTTAGCTTGGTTTTTTTGTACCTTCTCTTTACTTCCATTCTGCCTTTAGGTCACAGGAATCTTTCGGAGCTAAGGCTTAAAACACGAGGACTATGACTTCTTTGACCAAGGCCTGGCAACAGACACGTCCTCGCACCCCAAGCACCTCCTAAGTACACAGCCCTGAAGCAGAACCATGGCCCCGCTCCTTCAACACCACCGCTCTCTCCTCTCCTCAAGCCAAGGGGCAGAATCTCAGTCATCACCTGGTCCTGACCCTTCCCCTCAAGCCTAAGCTCCTCAGTTGATAAAAATATCTAGGAAAAGTACAAATCAGAGAAGTCTCCAGTTTTCCACAGGCCTCAGCTGTTCACCCGTCTCCATGCCCCCTCAGAGGCAGGGGAGCACATAGCCTGTTACAAACAACCATGGTGGAGAGGGGAAATGATGGTGAGAATATGAATTACACAACTTACTCACCAGGTCCTGTCCTTGTGCTCTGTTTTCTCAGTGCTCAGCTCACCTGGACTTTAAGGCACCCCCTCACAATGTGACGTCAGGGCACATTTCCGAGGAAGTAAGATATGCTGGCGTGTGATTTCATAAAAGGGGCCTTAAATGCCAGTCTCTATGAATCAGGCTTCAAGAAGGGTGGTGAAAAGAAGGGAGACTCCATTTTACATAATCTGTCTTTACTCCTGAAAGAAAGGCAAGGCCAAAGAATGCTCCAACTACCGCACAATTGCACTCCTCTTATTCGGACACGACTGATGCAACTTAGCAGCAGCAGCAGCACAGGCTCAGTTCAGTTCAGTCGCTCAGTCATGTCCGACTCTTTGCGACCCCATGAATCGCAGCACGCCAGGCCTCCCTGTCCATCACCAACTCCCGGAGTTCACTCAGACTCATGTCCATTGAGTCCGTGATGCCATCCAGCCATCTCATCCTCATTGTCCCCTTCTCCTCCTGCCCCCAATCCCTCCCAGCATCAGGGTCTTTTCCAATGAGTCAACTCTTCGCATAAGGCTAGCACAGGCTAGCAAAGTAATACTCGAAACTCTGCAAGCTAGGCTTCAGAAACACGTGAAACATGAACTTCCAGATGTTCAAGCTGGTTTTATTTTCAAGGCAGAGGAACCAGAGATCAAACTGCCAACATCCACTGGATCATCGAAAAAGCAAGAGACTTCCAGAAAACCATTTATTTCTGCTTTATTGACTATGCCAAAGCCTTTAACTGTGTGGATCACAATAAACTGTGGAAAATTCTGAAAGAGATGGGAATACCAGACCACCTGACCTGCCTCTTGTGAATTTGTATGCAGGCCAGGAAGCAACAGTTAGAACTGGACATGGAACAACAGACTGGTTCCAAATAGGAAAAGGAATATGTCAAGGCTTTATATTGTCACCTTACTTATTTAACTTCTATGCAGAGTACATCATGAGAAACACTGGGCTGGAAGAAGCACAAGCTGGAATCAAGATTGCTGGGAGACATATCAATAATCTCAGATATGCAGATGACACCACCCTTATGGCAGAAAGTGAAGAGGAACTAAAAAGCCTCTTGATGAAAGTGAAAGAGGAGAGTGAAAAAGTTGGCTTAAAGCTCAACATTCAGAAAACAAAGATCATGGTATTTGGTCTCATCACTTCATGGGAAATAGATGGGGAAACAGTGGAAACAGTGGCTGACTTTATTTTTTGGGGCTTCAAAATCACTGCAGATGGTGATTGCAGCCATGAAATTAAAAGACACTTACTTCTTCGAAAGAAAGTTATGACCAACCTAGACAGCATACTCAAAAGCAGAGACATTACTTTGCCAACAAAGGTCCATCTAGTCAAGGCTATGGTTTTTCCAGTAGTCAGGTATGGATGTGAGAGATGGACTATAAAGAAGGCTGAGCACTGAAGAACTGATGCTTTTGAACTGTGGTGTTGGAGAAGACTCTTGAGAGTCCCTTGGACAGCAAGGAGGTCCAACCAGTCCATCCTAATGGAGATCAGCCCTGGGTATTCTTTAGAAGGACTGATGTTGAAGCTGAAACTCCAATACTTTGGCCACCTGATGCGAAGAGCTGACTCATTGGAAAAGACCCTGATGCTGGGAGGAATTGGGGGCAGGAGGAGAAGGGGACGACCGAGGATGAGATGGCTGGAAGGCATCACTGACTCGATGGACGTGAGTCTGAGTGAACTCTGGGAGTTGGTGATGGACAGGGAGGCCTGGCGTGCTGTGATTCATGGGGTTGCAAAGAGTCGGACATGATTAAGTGACTGAACTCAACTGAACTTACTCCTGAAGCCTGTAAAATAATCTACTAATTTTTTACTTTGAAGTTTTCACTTGGGTTGAATTCATAGACATTTAGTAGTAAAACAATTGGACAAGAGTAGATGGTTCAAATGCACAGCTAATGGGGTTTCAATCCTCTTTCTACATCTTCTTTTTGACTTACCTGACTAGCTGCTGTTCCTGGTTCAGGATAGGACTTCTACTGTTTATGAATAGGCAAGTTATACCATCATCTGTTTGTGCAATCTAAGGGGTTCAAAAGTTTCACCCCATGAACAGATCCATCTCTATCACTCTGTCATTGCTGTCTGAAATTTTGCTCATTAATCATTTATTCCTTTGTAATAAGTAATGTCTCTAGGATAGCTAAGGTGTCCTTTTAAAAATGCAATTATTTTTAAAAATGCAATTATTAACCTTGGGGAAAAGAACACTTTGATGTGAATTTATCTGATTGCTTTTAATTTGAAAGGAGCAACAAATACCCTGACTCCACTGATGCTCTTGGGAATATAGACCATGATTACTGGGAAAATGGGGTGTAACTAATACATCCCCAGCCTTGACATGACTGCTACAATCAATAAGCCCACCTTTTTAAAAGTATCCATAATTCAAAGGCACAGAATCTTCATCCTTTAGATTCTAGGGACTCTACAGTTTTTTCAACCCTAACCCAGAGGGAGGGTGACTTGAGTGAGAGCCCTCCCACCAACTAACAGTGAAAATGTAGCGTAAGTCAGAAAGTATCTCTGTGGCCTTAAGCCACTGAAAGTGTTGGATTTATTCGCTACTGACACAGTCTAACCTTTTCCTTTGTCCACTCGCCCCGCCCCCTTCGGCTGAGTTTGCCTTCCTAATGCAATCTCTGGAAATCAATGTTCACAGGGTCTCCAGATCCCCTCTGGCTGTTGTTTGTCCCTTCCGCGGTGCTTTGATCTGTTGCTGCGACTGTGTGGGACTCAGAAGTTATCCCTTGACGTTTCGTAGGTTCTGCTGTTCTGCTTCTGTGGGCTCCTCTCCTCCTCTGACTCCTCGTCTTCCTTCTCCTCTCCTCTCTTTCTCTGCTGTCTTCTTCACCACTTTCTTCCTTGCTCCTTTGCTAACTCGCCAAAGTTATATTAATTCTATTAATAGAAGAAAGGAGAAAAAATGTGATCATCCCAATGAAACAGAAAAAAGCATTTAACAAATTCCAATACTCATTTATGATTTAAAACTTTTAACACACTAGAAGGAAATTTCCTCGATCTATAAAATGGTTTCTATAATTTGAAAGACTGAGTTCCTTTCCTCTGAGATCAGGAATGAGACAGAGATTTCCACTCCAACCAGTTTTCATGGTTAATTGTATATGTCCACACACACACACATAAATCTGTTTCTCTGCAGAACCCTGGCTAATACATCACTCTATTCACCAGTGTACTAGAGATCCTAGCCAGTGCAACAAGTAAATCAAAATGATGTAAAGGCATATACATTGGAATGTAAAAGCATACAGATTGTCAAAAAAAAAAAAAAGAGGTACAACTATATGTACTTACAGATGATACAATCTTCTGTGTAGAAAATCCCAAGGAACCTATAAAATCTATTAGAATCACTGAGTTTAGCAGGACCACAGGATGGAAAATTAGTGTATACAAATCAATTGTATTTCTGTACACTAACAACCAACAACCTGAAAATGAAGTTAAGAAAACAAATATAGTCATAATGCATCAAAAGGAATAAAATACTTAGGAATACATTTAACAAAAGAAATGTAAGACCTATACATTGAAATTAACATAACATTGCTGAAAAAAATGTAAAGGATCTAAAATTTAAAAGATCCACATAAATGGAAAGATATGTAATAGAATAGAAGACGTCATATTGTTAAGACTGCAGTTCTTCCCAAAGTGATCTATAGAGTCAACACAATCCCAGTTGAAATCCCATTTTTTTGGAGAAATTGACAAGGTAACCTTAAAATATATAATACAAAGGATCTAGATTAACCAAAGTATTTTTTAAAAAGAACAAGTTTCAAACTTACTGTCAAGTTGCAGTAATCAGACAGTGTGATATTGGCATGCCGCTGCTGCTGCTAAGTTGCTTCAGTCGTGTCTGACTCTGTGCGACCCCAGAGACGGCAGCCCACCAGGCTCCCCCGTCCCTGGGATTCTCCAGGCAAGAACACTGGAGTGGGTTGCCATTTCCTTCTCTAATGCATGAAAGTGAAAAGTGAAAGTGAAGTCACTGAGTTGTGTCCGACTCTTAGCAACCCCAGGGACTGCAGCCCACCAGGTTCCTCCATCCATGGGATTTTCTAGGCAAGAGTACTGGAGTGGGGTGCCATTGCCTTCTCCGGATATTGGCATAAAGACAGACATATTAGATTAAAGACAGATAATAGAGACTGTGTGGGCGATTAGATAGACTAAAGACATGTCATAGAGCTCAGAAAGAATCCTGCACATTTACGGTAAATAGATAACTGACAATGGTGGTGGGCAATTCAGTGTTGAAAGGGTAGTAAAGCTCTCTGTGCTATTCAACTGGATACACATATGCAGAGAAACCAAACCTTAGATCCTTATGACACACAGTACACAACAATCAACTCACCATACATCATAGATCCAAATTTTGAGAGCTAAAAAGTTTCTAGAAAATTTCTAAATGATAACAGAAAAAAACCTTTATGATCTTGTGATCTTGACATAGGCAAAAATTTCTTAGAAACTGACAACATGATCTGTAAAAGACAAAAACTGATAAACTGGATTACATTAAAGTGGAAAACTTTTGCTTTTAAAATGAGAACATGAAGAGAATGAAATGATAGCCACAGACTGGGAGAAGTATATATAAACCATATATAATAAAGCAATTTCTGATAAAGGACTCGTTTCTACTATAAGGAATGTCATAGCTCAATAATAGGAAGACAATCTAATTTTTTAAACTAGTAAAACATTGGAAAAGACATTTCACCAAAGAAAACACACATAAGGACAATAAGCACATGAAGATGTTCTCAACACTGTTAGTCATTAGCTACTGCAAATTAAAATCAGGAAATGCCACTTCACAGCTATTAGATTTGCTATAGTGAAAAAGGTTTTCAATACCAAATGTGGACGAAGATGTAGAGAAAGTGTAATTGGCTAGAATATCACTTTAGGAAATAGTCTAACAGTTTCTTAAAAAGTTAAGCATAGACATACCTGATGACTCTGCAATTCCATTCTTAGTCTTGGCTCAAGGGAAATGAAAATATATGCTTACATAAAAACTTGTACATGAAGGTTGATAATAGCATTTTTCATAGTAGCCTCAAATTGGAAGCAACCAAATATCCTAGCACCTGATGAATAAGGAAATAAACTATGGCCTATCCTTACACGGGACACAACCCACTCCAGTATTCTTGCCTGGAAAATTCCATGGATAGAGGAGCCTGGTGTGCCACAGTCCATGGGGCCACAAAAGAGGCAAGACATGACTGAGCAGTCATACACACTTAGAGTAACATGCGTGAAGCTTGAAAACATTATGCTAAGGAAAAGCAGCCAGAGCAGCCATAAGCTGAGCCATAAGCAACTACAAACTGAATGATTCCATTTACCTGAAATGGAAGATGAGAAAGGAACCTGATCAGAGGACCCGTCAGTATCGTGGGCAGTGGTCTTAGAGGGCTTCAGAGCAGACCACTGCAGAGCTCCCTAGGGCTGACTTACACCAGGTGCTGAGCCTGTGGAGGGTGTGGGGTGAATTCCCTGGGTGTAGTAGCAGAAGACACCCAGGAAAAGAACACCTGCCCTACCTTCCAGGCTGGAGGCAGAATCACAGTAAGAACATTGATGGGCAGGAGCCTGGCTGTAGGCTCCCACAAGCGGCTCAAGGCCAAGGGCCAGCAATGGATTTTCATGATCCCAAGAGCCCACTTGTCCTGTCCCAGCCATGCCTCTGTGGGTGTAACCAAGTGATCACTGACATCGACACGGGAGGTAAAAGTTGGAGCAAAAAACAAAAAGCTGCTGCTTTTCCTATCACCAGGGTTGTGTTAAGACAAATCTCACATGAGGCACTGTAGACAGTTCTCCCTGTTCTTAAAATGAAAATATTGAAAGGAAGCAAATGTCATTTCTAACGAAGAGAGACTTTTCACAGGATATTTGCAGACATGGCATGTACTGTGTTTTGTAGCAATGCAAGTGTCTGTGCTTACCAAGCACAGACAATAATCAGAGTCGGCTGATGCCATCTACTTCCCAGAAAATAGGAAGCCCTGCTGAGAGTGGGAGTCAAGGAGTCTGCAGCTCCACCCAAGGATCTGACCCAAGGTTTTTCCTAAGAGTGCACGTGCAGGTAATGTCAGATATTCCTATAAGTTGACATATTGTACACACAGTTGTCTAAATAGGGGAATCAGGCAGAGTGAAAACAATGCTTCCCTGGAAAGGTGACAATTATAAGGTTAGAACAAAGTTAGAGTTTCAGGGACTGGAAAGAAAGAAATGGACAAAGGGGGACACACCTTAAGCACAGGTCTGATTGAAAGAACCATTTACAAAACTACCATTGGTGGTTGCTGCTGTTCAGTAGCTAAGTCATGTCTAATTCTCTTGTGACCCCACAGACTACAGCCATTGGTATCAGAAAAAATTTTAGAACAAGTTTCTCTCCTAAACCTCTACGGTGATCAGACATAACTTTTATATGCATGAAAACAAATTTAAAACATACAAGAAAGCTGATTATGTCTAGAGAAGTGGCAAAGCTAAACCCTTACCAAGCCAAGCCTGCCAGTAACTTACAGTCTCTGATTTTTGTTCCTAAATTAAGAAACAGATTTTGAACAAATGTTCAGGGCTATCATCATAAATACCAAGTGTTAATATATCAAAGTGGTTTGTTCATTAAAACAAAGTTAATCCCTGTGCCCCCCCAACCAAAAAAAAAACCCCACAAAAGCCTGGGTTTGGAACAGGAAGTCCCTAGAATCTCTGCCCTATGCTGATGCCATCACCAGCTTAGAAGCCCACACAGTTTGGACAGGAAAGAGAAGATCCTATACACTCATTATTCATGGTCTCGGTTTTAAACTGTTTTCTTCCTAGCATTCTCATCACCTTTGTCCATCATGCTTTCAAGCACTTAGGCCATGAACATTGCTTCTTTTTTCCCTCTATCTTACTTGACATCACTGTTAACTCTGTTCATTTCCTGTATGAGATCATTAGTTCTCCTTAAGAGGATGCTGGGTTAACACACCTTCAAGGTTGGCCCAAAGCTGGGCTACCTCGGGCTGGCCAGTGTGAGTGGCGCCACCACAGGGCTCACCCATGAACATGAGCTGGTCGGGACAGCAACCAACATACCTTTCATTTGAAGAAACTGTTCTTCAGGAATGGCAGATAGGAAAATAACTTAAAATAACTTAAAACCAAAGATGGCCTGCAATCCTAGGCAATGTATGTCTTTAGAAAGTTTATTTAAAAGCCCACTAGTTAGTAATGGTAGTTTGGACAAACCCAGATAGCACATTAACAAGCAGAGACATCACTTTGCCAACAAAGGTCCTCAGAGTCAACCTATGGTTTTTCCATTAGTCATATGTGGATATGAGAGTAGACCATAAAGAAGGCTGAGTGCCGAAGAACGGATGCTTTCAAACTGTGGTGCTGGTGAAGACTCTTGAAAGTCCTTGAACTGCAAGGAGATCAAACCAGTCAATCCTCTAAAGGAAATCAACCCTGAATATTCATTGGAAGGACTGTGGTTGAAGCTCCAATACTTTAGCCACTTGAGGCAAAAAGCCAACTCATTAGAAAAAACTCTGATGCTGGGAAAGATTGAAGGCAAAAGGAGAAGGGGCAGCAGAGGATGAGATGGTTAGATAACATCACTGACTCAATGGACGTGAGTTTGAGCAAGTTTCAGGCTTTCCTGGTGGCTCAAACAGTGAAGAATCTGCAGGCAATGCAAGAAACCCCTGTTCGATCCCTGGGTTGGGAAGATGCTCTGGAGAAGGGAATGGCTACCTACTTCAGTATTCTTGCCTGGAGAATTCCATGGACACAGGAGCCTGGCAGGTTATAGTCTAAGGGGTTGCAAAGAATCAGATATGACTTAACAGCTGAACAACAACAAAATCAGTAATGGAGAGGTCATGCTGAAAACCCCTTTCCAAGCTCATGCCTCCTACAGAAAATTGCTCTGCCTCCTGCCTTGCTGCCTAAGTGGCCACAGTTGGATGACATTGCCCTGACACTCTTGGCCCCAGCAGACTAGAAAAGAAGTGAATATCCCACCCAAAGTGGCCACATTCCAAGGCCAGCCTGGCATCAAAAAATAAGCTGAGCATATTTGTTTCCTAGGCGGCTGTAACCAATGACCACACACTGGGTGGCTTAAAACTGCAGGGATGCATTATCTTACTGTTCTAAGGCTGGAGGTCTGCAATCAAGCTCCAAAGGGTCTAGGGAAGATGCCTTCTTGCAGTTGCTGGTGGCTGCCAACAATCCTGGTTGCTCTTTGGCTTCCAGATGCATTTGTCTCTGTTGTCACATGCTGTTTTCTCTGTGAGTCTTTTCTTTTTTTCTGTGTTCTAAGTTGACCTCTTCTTTTAAGGACACCCATCATATTGGACTCAGACCTACTCAAGTACAGGATGATTTCATCTGAACTTGATTACATCTGAAAGATGCTATTTCCAAATAAGTTCACATTCACAGGTCCTGGGGCTGGAGATGAGGGTGGGGTAGGATTTGGACTTGGACTTGAATATGTCCTTTTGGGGGACCCACTTCAACCTTCAAATATTGGATCATTCAAAGATTTTCTCTTTGGAATGTGAACTAAGAGAGACACAGAACGAATGAGTTGAGAGTGAAGTTCAAAGAGGAATGATGTGGTGAGCTTGAATCAGGGCCATGGCAGCTGAAAGTCATGTGCAAACAGAAGAGCCTTGGAGACAGGGAGCTGAAGGCAGAGGGAGGAGACAGGAAGAGCCAGAGAGGGGCCCCAGGATGCTCAGGATGGCTCTGAAGCTGCCCAGCAAGCTTGATTGTCACCTCCAAGCCCCACCCCAACACTATATTCACTGGACGGACTGATGCTGAAGCTAAAGCTCCAATACTTTGGTGAAGAGCCAAACTCACTGGAACAGACCCTAATGATGGGAAAGCTTGAGGGCAGGAGGAGAATTGGGTGACAGAGGATGAGATGCTTGGAGGGCAACATCAACTCAATAGGCATGAGTTTAAGCAAACTCCAGGAGATAGAGAAGCACAGGGAAGCCTGGTGTGCTGTGGTCCATGGGGTCACAAAAAGTCATAGACGACTGAGCAACTGAACAACAGTGCTATATGAATCCTCTCCACTTAAGGCAACTGCTTTAACAATTTGTTCCTCACAACTGCAGGAGCTAAGGTGAAAGTGGCCCAGGAGATCTTCCTTTTAGAGGTGAGAGGACAGAGGCTGGGGAGCTGTGGAGACTCCAGTTCAGGGTTCCGCCTCCCAGTATCTGTCCCTCTGGATGCTCTGGACTCTCAAGTGGAATCCAGCCTCAGGCAGTGGGAAGACTCTCCTTCTGTTGCACAGGGAAGCCTGGTGTGCTGTGGTCCATGGGGTCACAAAAAGTCATAGACGACTGAGCAACTGAACAACAGTGCTACATGAATCCTCTCCACTTAAGGCAACTGCTTTAACAATTTGTTCCTCACAACTGCAGGAGCTAAGGTGAAAGTGGCCCAGGAGATCTTCCTTTTAGAGGTGAGAGGACAGAGGCTGGGGAGCTGTGGAGACTCCAGTTCAGGGTTCCGCCTCCCAGTATCTGTCCCTCTGGATGCTCTGGACTCTCAAGTGGAATCCAGCCTCAGGCAGTGGGAAGACTCTCCTTCTGTACCCCTCTGAAAGAGTGATAATTGCCCACAGGAGGCCAGGAACAAGTCAGTTGTCTTCTAAGGTGACCCAGGCCTGGCTCTCCTGGAGTCCTGGATACGAAGCCAGTCCCTGGGTGGACATGCAGCTAGGCTTAGACACAGTGATTGCTGGTTATCTACTCCATCAGTCTCACAAAGGCATGAAAGGGAAGCTGGTACAGGGCCTGGAACAGGCCAGAAAGACTTGGTCAAGGACTGTACTTTTCACTTTCAACCTGGGTCTCCCCGATCCCGTCTCTCCCACAGCTGCCACAGCACAGGCTGTTACAAACTTTCCTACTGCTAGTGTGTCTGTGTGTTAGTCGCTTCAGCTGAGTCTGGCTCTTTGAGACCCCACGGACTATAGCCCGCCAGGCTCCTCTGTCCATGGGACTCTCCAGGCAAGAATACTGGAGTGAGTTGCCATGCCCTCCTTTAGGGGCTCTTCCTGACTCCGATACTGAACCACGTGTCTTAGGTCTCCTGCATTGGCAGGCAGGCTCTTTACCACTAGTGCCACCTGGGAAGCCCATTTTAATGGCTGGTAAACTCATTTTATTTTAAATTAAATGCCAAGGGAAAAATTTGGAAGTCAGCAAAGTGGGTTCTGGTACTGTGGCTCTCCTAAGCCCTGGAGCTCTGAACAGGGCTTTGATTGGACAAGAGAGAATGTGGACCTAAGTGATCTTGGGGTGGGGGGGTCCCTCGTTTAACCACTGACCTACAACTCCTTGAGACTACCTGGTTCTTGGGCTTAAATACAGAGGTTCTAGAGAAGGGGGGGAACCTACCGAATCTGAGACAAACTGTCTGCAGAAATACGTAGGAATTTACTACAGATTATTTTATTTAATCCTTAAAACCATGTTAGGAAATAGATTTCACAGTTTATGAATGAGAGGATCAGAAACATGATGGAGATTTCCAGTATTTGAATTTCTAGTTGAGCAGAATATACTGGGAGATCAATATCATTTGGAACTTTTTGTTTTCATCAGTTTTTTTCCTTTAGAAGAGAATGGGAAGTTACAGAAAAAAAAAAAAAGGTAGTGCAGCCTTGGGATCAGTCACTCAGTTCAGTCACTCACTCGTGTCCAACTCTTTGCAACCCCATGAATCGCAGCACTCCAGGCCTCCCTGTCCATCACCAACTCCCAGAGATCACTCAGACTCACATCCGTTCAGTCAGTGATGCCATCCAGCCATCTCATCCTCTGTAGTCCCCTTCTCCCCCCTCCTTCAGTTTCCCAGCATCAGGGTCTTTTCCAATGAGTTGGTTCTTCACATCAAATGGCCAAAGTATTGGAGTTTCAGCTTCAGCATCAGTCCTTCCAATGAACACCCAGGACTGACATTCTTTAGGATGGACTGGTTGGATCTCCTTGCAGTCCAAGGGACTCTCAAGAGTCTTCTCCAACACCACAGTTAAAAAACATCAATTCTTCCTTACTCTCTTTATAGTCCAACTCTCACATCCATACATGACCACTGGAAAAACCATAGCTTTGACTAGACACACCTTTGTTGGCAAAGTAATGTCTCTGCTTTTTAATATGCTGTCTAGGTTGGTCATAACTTTCTTTCCAAAGAGTTAAGTGTCTTTTATTTTCATGGCCGCAGTCACCATCTGCAGTGATTTTGGAGCCCAAAAAGGAAGTCTCTCACTGTTTCCATTGTTTCCCCATCTATTTGCCATGAAGTGATGGGACCAGATGCCATGATCTTCGTTTTCTGAATGTTGAGCTTTAAGCCAACTTTTTCACTCTCCTCTTTCACTTTCATCAAGAGGCTTTTTAGTTCCTTTTCACTTTCTGCCATAAGGGTGGTATCATCTGTATATCTGAGGTTATTGATATTTCTCCTGACAATCTTGATTCCAGCTTGTACTTCAGCCAGCCCAGCATTTCACATGATGTACACCCCACTCCAGTACTCTTGCCTGGAAAATCCCATGGACGGAGGAGCCTGGTAAGCTGCAGTCCATGGGGTCACTAAGAGTCGGACACGACTGAGCGATTTCACTTTCACTTTTCACTTTCATGCATTGGAGAAGGAAATGGCAACCCACTCCAGTGCTCTTGCCTGGAGAATCCCAGGGACGGAGGAGCCTGGTGGGCTGCCGTCTATGGGGTCGCACAGAGTCGGACACGACTGAAGTGATTTAGCAGCAGCTGTACTCTGCATAGAAGTTAAATAAGCAGGGTGACAATATACAGCCTTGACGTACTCCTATTTGGAACCAGTCTGTTGTTCCATGTCCAGTTCTAACTGTTGCTTCCTGACCTGCATACAGATCTCTCAGGAGGCAGGTCAGGTAGTCTGGTATTCCAATCCCTTTCAGAATTTTCCAGTTTGTTGTGATCCACACAGTCAAAAGCTTTGGCATTGTCAATAAGGCAGAAATAGATGTTTTTCTGGAATTCTCTTCCTTTTTCAATGATCCAGCAGATGTTGGCAATTTGATCTCTGGTTCCTCTGCCTTTTCTAAATCCAGCTTGAACATCTGGAGGTTTACAGTTCATGTATTGTTGAAACCTGGCTTGGAGAATTTTAAGCATTACTTTACTAGCATGTGAGATGACTGCAATTGTGGGATAGTTTGAGCATTCTTTGGCATTGCCTTCTTTTGGGATTGGAATGAAAATTGACCTCTTCCAGTCCTGTGGCTACTGCTGAGTTTCCAAATTTGCTGGCATACTGAGTGAAGCACTTTCATAGCATCATCTTTTAGGATGTGAAATAGCCCAATTGGAATTCTATCACCTCCACTAGCTTTGTTTGTAGCGATGCTTTCTAAGGCCCACTTGACTTCACATTCCAGGATGTCTGGCTCTAGGTGAATGATCACTCATTATGGTTATCTGGGTCATGAAGATCTTTGTTGTATAGTTGTGTGTATTCTTGCCACTCCTTCTTGATATCTTTTGCTTCTGTTAGGTCCATACCGTTTTTGCCCTTTATTGTGCCCATCTTCGCATGAAATGTTCCCTTGGTATCTCTAATTTTCTTGAAAAGATCTCCAGTCTTTTCCATTCTATTGCTTTCTTCTATTTCTTTGCACTGATCACTGAGGAAGGCTTTCTTATCTCTCCTTGCTATTCTTTGGAACTCTGCATTCAAATGGGTATATCTTTCTTTTTCTCCTTTGCCTTTAGCTTCTCTTCTTTTCTCAGCTATTTGTAAGGCCGCCTCAGACAACCATTTTGCCTTTTTGCATTTCTTTTTCTTGAGGATGGTCTTGATCACTGCCTCTTGTACAATGTCACAAACCTCCGTCCACAGTTCATCAAGACTCTATGTCTATCAGACCTAATCCCTTGAATCTATTTCTCACTTCCACTGTATAATCGTAAGGGATTTGATTTAGGTCATACCTGATGGTCTAGTGGTTCTCCCTACTTTCTTCAGTTTACATCTGAATTTGGCAATAAGTATACAGAAAGTTAAATATCAGCCCATAAATGTTTACCAAGAGTTTATACCCATGCAAGAAATATGTTTAAGTTAAAATGTTATTTTAAAAAAAGATGCAAAATTACAAACATATTATCATCTTTGTTTTATCACAGTAAAACAAAGCAAACAGAAATAGAATTTCCTTTCCAAGTCTGGAGATAAATACACCAAACTGTTTAACAGTGGTGAGGCTATGAATAGTCTTTCCAACTTTTGTATGTTTTGTGAATTTTCTGTGATAAACATTATTATCTCTACAATGAAAAAGAACATCATAATTTTCTTAAGGGAAGCAATCACCCAGAGTTGTGGGTTTAGACTATGGTGTCTTGGGTTGGATCAAGGACCCAGGAGGTTGGTATGCTGACTCACTCTCCATGTTTGGACATCAAGGAGCTAGGGGCACAAGGACCGTCCTCAATTCTCTTTACTGTGCTCTCCACCTCCACAGGGGTGCTTTACTGTGCTCTCCACCTCCTTTATCCACCTGCACAGGGCCTGTGGTGGAGAATATGGAAGCAGCTGGGAGGTGACCTTTCCCTTTCCAGGCATCCACCATAAGAAACACTAACTCTGGGAACTTCCCTGGTGGTCCAGTGGCTACGACTCCGAGCTACCAGTGCAGGTGGCCTGGGTTCGATCCCTGGTCAGGCAACTAGATACCGCATGCTGCAACCAAGAGCCAATGTAGCCAAGTAAATAAATATAAACAAACACTGACTCTGTCCCAGGCACTGCGATTACAATGACAAATTATGTCCAGGTCATGGCCCTCCAGGAGGAGCCACAGCCTTGAGGTGGAGACAGTTAATTTCAGAATAGTGTGACGAGGGCTGGAAGCAATGTGCCCAGGCTGTCGTGATCACGCATGCACGTGGCAGCTGCTAGAAAACCAGCCCGAAGTGTGGGAAGGCTTCCCGGAACACGTACCGTCTGGCCTGGCAGAGGGCACCTCGCTACACGGAGCTGTTCAGTCTGCCTAGGCTCTGCTGCTCACCCATTTTGTCCGTCTCTCTCAACACCTGCAGGGCAAAGCTGCTTAGGACGGGTAGATATGGGCTCAGGGCTGGTGAGAGGTGGAGAAAACGAAAGCAACCCCAAGGCTGAAGCAGCAACACATGCAGGGGTGTGGTAGCAAAGGAAGTTGTTTAGGGGAACTGAAAGTAGGATGTGTGGTTAGAGGTTGGGAGGGTGGATTCTCTTCTGAAGATCTCTAGGAAGCCACTTTGGCATTTAAACCAGAGTGATGTTTAGGTCAAGTCAGATTAGAGGGAAGTCACTGCAGGATGATGAGTGGAGGCCAGAAGTGGAGGCAGGAGGTGGCTTTGTGGCAGTTGTCAAGGCACATGGGGGTGAATTTCACCTTAGCCACTCTGGTGTGTGGTACATATGGACAGGGAAGGTCAGTGTATGTGTGTGCGTGCTGAGCAGGGTCTCCAGGGGATGGACGAGCATCAGCCCCAAGGCTCCTTCCTCAGGGAAGAGTTGCCTGTGTGTGGCTTTCAGCTCTTGAGGAGTCTGCCTCTCTACAGCTCCTCCTTCCGGGGCTGGCATTCCTTTAATCCAAGTCAAGTTCTCATTCTAATTGCCCTCAGTTCAGTTCAGTCACTCAGTCGTGTCTAACTCTTTGTGACCCCATGAACTGCAGCACTCCAGGCATCCCTATCCATCACCAATTCCCGGAGTTCACTCAAACTCACATCCATAGAGTCAGTGATGCCATCCAGCCATCTCATCCTCTGTTGTCCCCTTCTTCTCCTGCCCCCAATCCCTCCCAGCATCAGAGTCTTTTCCAATGAGTCCCAATGAGTTCCTCTTCACATGAGGTGGCCAAAGTACTGGAGTTTCAGCTTTAGCATCATTCCTTCCAAAGAAATCCCAGGGTTGATCTCCTTCAGAATGGACTGGCTGGATCTCCTTGCAATCCAAGGGACTCTCAAGAGTCTTCTCCAACACCACAGTTCAAAAGCATCAATTCTTCGGTGCTCAGTTTTCTTCACAGTCCAACTCTCACATCCATACATGACCACAGGAAAAACCATAGCCTTGACTAGACAGATCTTTGTTGGCAAAGCAATGTTTTTGCTTTTGAATATGCTATCTAGGTTGGTCATAACTTTTCTTCCAAGGAGTAAATGTCTTTTAATTTCATGGCTGCAGTCACCATGTGCAGTGATTTTGGAGCCCCCAAAAATAAAGTCTGACACTGTTTCTACTGTTTCCCCATCTATTTCCCATGAAGTGATGGGACCAGATGCCATGATCTTCGTTTTCTGAATGTTGAGCTTTGAGCCAACTTTTTCACTCTCCTCTTTCACTTTCATCAAGAGGCTTTTTAGTTCCTTTTCACTTTCTACCATAAGGGTGGTGTCATCTGCATATCTGAGGTTATTGATATTTCTCCCGGCAATCTTGATTCCAGCTTGTGCTTCCTCCAGTCCAGCGTTTCTCATGATGTACTCTGCATATAAGTTAAATAAGCAGGGTGACAATATATAGCCTTGACGTACTCCTTTTCCTATTTGGAACCAGTCTGTTGTTCCATGTCCAGTTCTAACTGTTGCTTCCTGACCTGCATACAGATTTCTCAAGAGGCAGGTCAGGTGGTCTGGTATTCCCATCTCTTTCAGAATTTTCCATAGTTTATAAGTAGGATATTTTTGATATAACGACTTGATGAAGCCATTTTGACAAGAGGTAGGACAGCCCATTACATTACTTTTAAAATGTAAAAGTCATGATTTCTGCCTTAAAAAAATGTGGATGTGTACAACCAGACATCTATATTCTGTCTCTAATGGTTCCAAATAGGTAAAGGAGTACGTCAAGGCTGTATATTGTCACTCTGCTTATTTAACTTATATGCAGAGTACATCATGAGAAACGCTGGGCCAGAAGAAGCACAAGCTGGAATCAAGATTGCNTGGTTCCTCTGTCTTTTCTAAAACCAGCTAGAACATCTAGAAGATCATAGTTCATGTATTGCTGAAGCCTGGCTTGGAGAATTTTGAGCATTACTTTGCTAGCGTGTGAGATGAGTGCAATTGTGCGGTAGTTTGAGCACTCTTTGGCATTGCCTTTCTTTGTGATTGGAATGAAAACTGACCTTTTCCAGTCTTGTGGCCACTGCTGAGTTTTCCAAATTTGCTGGCATATTGAGTGCAGCACTTTCACGGCATCATCTTTCAGGATTTGAAATAGCTCAACTAGAATTCCATCACCTCCACTAGCTTTGTTTGTAGTTATGTCTACTTTGGCAGACTCCCCAAGGGCTTTGTTCTAAGGCTCATTTGACTTCACGTTCCAGGATGTCTGGCTCTAGGTGAGTGATCACACTATCGTGATTATCTTGGTAGTGAAGATCTTTTTTGTACAGTTTTTATGTGTGTTCTTGCCACCTCTTTTGAATATCTTCTCCTTCTGTTAAGTCTATACCGTTTCTGTCCTTTATTAAGCCCATTTTTACATGAAATATTCCCTTGATATCTCTAATTTTCTTGAAGAAATCTCTAGTCTTTCCCATTCTATTGTTTCCTCTATTTCTTTGCACTGATCACTGAGGAAGACTTTCTTATCTCTCCTTGCTATTCTTTGGAACTCTGCATTCAAATGGGTGTATCTTTCCTTTTCTCCTTTGCTTTTTGTTTCTCTTCTTTTCACAGCTATTTGTAAGGTCTCCCCAGACAGCCATTTTGCTTTTTTGCATTTCTTTTCCATGGGGATGGTCTTGATCCCTGTCTCATGTACAACGTCATGAACCTCCATCCACAGTTCATCAGGCACTCTATCTATCAGATCTAGTCCCTTAAATTTATTTCTCACTTCCACTTTTTAATCAGAAGGGATTTGATTTAGGTCATACTTGAATGTTCTAGTATGTTTCTAGACCAAATGGTCTGGAAAGTTTGCCCACTTTCTTCAATTTAAGTCTGAATTTGGCAATCAGGAGTTCATGATCTGAGCCACAGTCAGCTCCCGGTCTTGTTTTAGCTCACTGTATAGAGCTTGTCCATCTTTGGCTGCAAAGAACATAATCAATCTGATTTTGGTGTTGACCATCTGGTGATGTCCATGTGTAGAGTCTTCTCTTGTGTTGTTGGAAGAGAGTGTTTGCTATGATCAGTGCGTTCTCCTGGCAAAACTCTATTAGCCTTTGCCCTGCTTCATTCCACATTCCAAGGCCAAATTTGCCTGTTACCCCAGGTGTTTCTTGACTTCCTACTTTTGCATTCCAGTCCCCTATAATGAAAAGGACATCTTTTTTGGGTGTTAGTTCTAAAAGGTTTTGTAGGTCTTCATAGAACAGTTCAACTTCAGTTTCTTCAGCGTTACTGGTTGGGGCGTAGACTTGGATTACTGTGATATTGAGTGGTTTGCCTTGGAAACGAACAGAGATCATTCTGTCACTTTTGAGACTGCATCCAAGTACTGCATTTCGGACTCTTCTGTTGACCATGATGGCTACTCCATTTCTTCTGAGGGATTCCTGCCCACAGTAGTAGATACAATGGTCATCTGAGTTAAATTCACCCATTCCAGTACATTTAGTTCGCTTCTGTACCAAAAAAGTCCAGTCTGGCAGTTTATATCAGAGTTTCTCAGAAGCATTCTTGGCCTTCCGGTTGGCGTTCAGGTGGGGATCACTGAGCAGAGGGAGGCAGCGGCATGGGAGGAGCCCTTGTGATGCCAGAGGCTAAATGTGCCCTCTCGAGATGTGTCCAAGTCCTCACCCTCTGTGCCTGTGACTGTGGCTTTCCTTGGAAATAGGGTTTTTGCAGATGTAATTATGAGGATCTTGAAATGAGACTGATTGGATTTAGGGTGGACCCAATTCCAATGAGTGCCGATCTTAAAGAGGAAAAAGGAAGGAGGTTTGAGATACAGAGATGCACAGGGGAGACGGCCATGTGAATGTGGAGACAGAGGTTGGAATGACACGTCTACAATCCGAGGAATGCCAAGGACTGCTGGATACCAGGAGCTGGAAGAAAGGCCCAGGGCCTTTCCCTTCAGAGCCTCCAAAAGGAACCAAGCTGCCAACACCTTGATTTTTGGATGTTGGGCCTCTAGGACTGTGAGGCTGTGAAGCTCTGTTGTGGTAAGCCACTGAGTGTGTGGTCATTTGTTGTAACCCTAGGAAATGAATACAAGGATGTATTGGAGACAATTTTAGGAGAGCAGTGGAAGGACTAACCAGCAAGTCACTGTGATAACTAATTAGAGAGATCACCTCACACGTGGGCAAGAGACAGTAAGGTCTAAATACAGTTCGGGCCATAAGGATGGAAAGAAGTAGAGAGATGTAACTGATCTGTATTACCTGTGTTTAAAGGCGGATTATTCCCTTTCAAACTCTGCTGCTCTGGAGTGGAGGCACATCGCCTTGTCAATCAAGCTCTTTTCTACCCACGTAAAAACTCCTACTGCACAGATGGTGTAATAAAGGCCACACCTAAGAACTGAGCCTAAAATGAGTGCTGTTGTTTAGTCCCTAAGTCTGTCCAACTCTTTGTGACCCCACGGAGTGTGGCACACCAGGCTTCTCTGTCCGTAGGATTCTCTAGGCAAGAAACTGGAGTGAGCTGTCATTTCCTTCTCCAGGGGATCTTCCCAACCCAGGGATGTAACCGGCGTCCCCTGTATTGCAGCTGGATCCTTTACCGCTGAGTCATCATGGAAGTTCTCTAGAATGTGTAACAGGGTGCTAAAATGGACTCTTTCAGTCTTGAAACTTCAGCAGAGGCTCCAAGATTCAAGGACAAAACAATAGGCGCCAAGCACTCCCTCATGCTCATGCAGGGCGGTGGCTTGCCTGCACAGAGCGTGTGAAGAGACTGCAAAACGGTTTTGCCGGCATCAGCCCACAAGCCACCTCCAGACTGCAGAAGAGAAGGCGAAGGATCATTGCGGGCCTGAAGAGCCTCCTGTGAGGAGTTCTTTGCAGAGAGGTGTCTGTGTGCTCCTGGAACAGGGTAGCGGAGGTAGGGAGGGTTTCCAACACACTTGAAGCCAATGAGAGAAACTTAGAGAAAACCACATTTGGAGAGCTCGAACTTGTTGCCTTGACGATTGAGAGTCATTGTGGAGTGAAAGCCAAGAGGCAGTGGTAGGCGCTAGGTTTGCCTGGCAGCAGCTGCAGGAGGAGAGATGGTTGCTTAGGAATGGCCTGTGCTCTTACAGATGGCAGAGCAAAACTGACTCAGGGTGTTCTGTGGGCTGGGGACCATGGGGAGGCAGCTGGATAGGGCCCTTTGGAGAGGAACCCCCATCCAAATAGGCAACCTGCTAGGAGGCTGGGATGGGGAGAGTGATTCTAACAACTAAACAAGCACACGGCAGATACCTAGGAAAGGTAGCATCGGGGATTTCCCTGGTGGTTCAGTGGTTGAGACTCCACCTGGCAATGCAGGGTACAGGGGTTTATTCCATCCCTGGTCCAGGAAGATTTCACATGCAGCAGGGCAACTAAACCCATGCACCACGACTCCTGAAACCTGCATGTCTAGAGGCATGCTCCATGATAAGACAAGCTGCTGCAAGGAGAAACCTGTGCGCCGCAACTAGAGAAAGCCCACGTGCAGCAACAAAGACCCAGTGCAGCCAAATATAAATTAATGTTTTCAAAAAAAGAAGAAAGAACAGGTAGCGCTTTAACCCCAAAAGCCACATGAGAGAGACTCATCCTTGCTAGGGGTGACAGGGGCTCTCCAAACATCCCCCCAGAGCACCAGTGAGACTCAGAGTTAGCTCTGACTTTCATCCGGCTCCAGGGATGCTGATGAAGATCACAGCTGTCAAGTTAAGTATTTTGCGCCTATTCCCTCTCATCACCAATCTTCTAGTACTCTGTCCCTGTGAAGTGAGTAAAAGTCACTCCGTTGTGTCTGACTCTTTGTCACCCCATGGACTGAATGGAATTCTCCAGGCCAGAATACTGGAGTGGGTAGCCTTCCAACCCAGGGATTGAACCCAGGTCAATGGCACCCCACTCCAGTACTCTTGCCTGGAAAGTCCCATGGATGGAGGAGCCTGTTAGGCTGCAGTTCATGGGGTCACTAAGAGTTGGCACGACTGAGCGACTTCACTTTAGCTTTTCACTTTCACGCATTGGAGAAGGCAATGGCAACCCACTCCAGTGTTCTTGCCTGGAGAATCCCAGAGACAGAGGAGCCTAGTGAGCTGCCATCTATGGGGTCGCACAGAGTTGGACACGAGTGAAGCGACTTAGCAGCAGCAGCAGCAGCTCCCGCATTGCAGGCAGATTCTTTACTAGCTGAGCCACAAGGGAAACCCTATCCAGAGGGGCCCAAAACAGTATCCAAATCATGAAAAAAAGATAAACACTAGAGAGGATTCAAAAAACTAAATTATCCTCCTTATGGCACATTTCTCAGCCTGACTCAGACAAGGGAGAGGTTTTAAACTGGAAGGGTCTTTTCAGTTTCACTACTACCCTGGGCTGGACTTTTATCCTTTTTTGGACAGATTTTAGTTGTGCCGTCTTTCACCTTAGTTCACTGAGAGTGTTTTAAAGATCCTACACCTAAAGTAACCACTTGCTAATGTGGAATATAGCTCACCCTTCTCGGCATGGTTTTATTTATTAAGCAGTATTTCCCAGGTGATGCAGCGGTAAAGAATCCGCCTGCCAACGCAGGAGACGTGAGTGATGAGGGTTCCATCCCTGATTGGGAAGGTTCCCCTGGAGGAGGGCATGGCAACCCACTCCAGTATTCTTGCCTGGAGAAACGTGTGGATAGAGGAGTCTGGCGGGTACAGTCCATGGGGTCACAGAGTCGGACACGACTGAGCATGTGGCACAGAGGTAGGCATTCTACATACACAGGGTGAGTTTTGATCCAGTATGTGCACAGTCTAAGGTAACATTACTGTGAATTTTCTGTGATACTCTCATGAAAATAGTCGAGTAAACCCCATGCAAGAAGCAGGGAAGCATCAAGTTGTTTCTTGTATATTAAAACTTAGAAGACATCTAACTCTTGACATTAATATTTGTAAAGTGCACATGTCTCCTTTTACTACACTGATTTCATTATTTCAGCACTCAGTATAAGGAAGTTTGGATGGTTGTTTCATCTAATGGTGATAACCGAAGTGCTCTTAAAAATGTGAGAAATTAGACCAAATTTATACATTTTTAAGGTTTATCTTAATTAGTGGAGTTTTTCTGTGTGTAATTGTCCAAACAAAATAAGAATTTGCCAATGCTGCCAGAGAGTTAGCTTATGGTGTACTTCCTATAAGGAAACCCTGAACAGCCATTCAGAGTCAGAGTTTGTTTGTTTTTTTTAATATATCCCCATGTATCCTGCTTTTTGCCAACTTGCTATGGCAAATGGGTTTAAGGGGGGTGGTTATGTTTGATGACTTATGTTTATAGATCCTCTATGGAGAAAATGGGCTTCCCTTGTGACTCAACTGGTAAAGAATCTTTCTGCAATGTGGTAGACCTTGGTTTGATCCCTGAGTTGGGAAGATCCCCTGGAGAAGGGAAAGGCTACTCACTGCAGTATTCTGGCCTGGATAATTCCATGGACTGTACAGTCCATGAGGTAGCAAAGAGTCGGACACAACTGAACAACTTTCACACACATTATGGAGAAAATATCTGCAAATGATATGACTGACAAGGGCTTAATTTCTAAATTATACACACAGCTCACACAACTGAATAAAAAAAACAAAACAATTGAACAAAACGGGCAGAAGACCTAAATAGACATTTCTCCAAAGAATACATATAAATGGCCAAAAGGCATGTGAAAAGATGCTCAGCCTCACTAATCATTAGAGAAATGCAAATCAAAACTACAAGGAGGTACCACCTCACACCAGTCAGAATGGCCATCATCAAAAAGTCTACAAATAATAAATGCTAGAGAGGGTGTAGAGAAAAGGGAACCCTTCTGCATTGTTGGTAGGCATGTCAATTAGTGTAGCAACTACGGAGAACAGTATGGAGGTTCCTTAAAAAAATTCAAACTAGAGTTACCGTATGATTCAGCAATCCCACTCTTGGGCATATATCTGGAAAAGATGAAAATTCTGATTGGAAAAGATACATGCACTCCAGTGTTCATAGCACTATTTACAATAGCCAAGACATGGAAGTAACCTAAATGTCTACTGCCAGATGAATGGATAAAGAAGATGTGGTACATATATACAATGGAATGTTACTCAGCTACAAAAAAGTGAAATAACATCATGTGCAGCAACATGAGCAGACCTAGAAATGATCATACTATGATAATGTCTATATGACAGAAATAAACTTATTTTTGAGACAGAGACAGATTCACAAGCATAGAAAACAAACTATGGTTACCCAGTGGAAAGCAGTGGGAGGAGGGATTTTAAAAAGTCCTCTATAGAGATTTCTCTAGTTGAATAGAAAATCTGATATTAAAAGTCAGCAGTTTTGTGAATCTAAAGGCAGTATATCTCTGCTGCTGCTGCTGATAAGTCGCTTCAGTTGTGTCCGACTCTGTGCAACCCCACAGACGGCAGCCCACCAGGCTCCCCCGTCCCTGGGATTCTCCAGGCAAGAACACTGGAGTGGGTTGCCATTGCCCTCTCCAATGCATGAAAGTGAAGAGTAAAAGTGAAACCGCTCAGTCGTGTCCGACTGTCAGCAACCCCAAGGACTGCAGCCTACCAGGCTCCTCTGTCCATGGGATTTTGCAGGCAAGAGTACTGGAGTGGGATGCCGTGCCTTCTATGAGTGTATCTCTAGGTGCCTTTAAGTTACTTCTCGAATTGCAAGTTCCTTTTGGGCATTTAAGTAACTCCAACGTCTGTCTCATTAGCAGCTTACTTTTAAACTACTGAAAACAAGAGCCCCTAGGTTAAATAATGTAGCTTTTTCAAAGCATGAATGGGCTTATTTGGAGCTCAGGTTTTCTACCTGAAAAACAAAAGCGACTTCTTAAAACTCCTCAGTGGGAACACTCCTCTTTGATGACCTGTGACTGGTGAGTTGATCAGTCATGGTTGGTAACATCCTGCTCACCTTTGGTAAGGGTTTGAAACACTCTAGAATAGATGACTTTTATGAGTCTTGCACTAGCGTTTCCATTCTAAGGGCCTCCTGAGAGGAATATGTCACATACAGAAGTTCATCTCCATCCATCTCACCTCCTCTTGCTTTACAAATTGCCATGGAAACACCCTCCATTTGTGTCCCTTCAGCAACAGGAAGAAGGCTTTATTAGCATTCAGCTGTATGCCCTTGGAATTATTCTGATTAATTACTCATGTTAACAGGATCTGGTCCAAGGAACGTGGCTTCATCCAGTACAGGAAGCTTCCCACCCTTGGATCTTTCTATTATTGCTGGGATTTTGGTAGGATGTTGCTGTGAGATCAGTCGCAGTGGGGGAGAAGACTGTTGGGGATGGGGAAGGGGACTTCCATTACATCCCCCTTGCCTTGCAGCCAGGTCAGCAGAACTGAACTTTTTATTACATGACAGGGACCAGAAAGGTGACAAAACTTGCTTGAGATTTCTTCCAGGGCAGCCCTAGAATGGATCTACAGTGCAGGTTACAGGAGGAGAGAAGAGAAGGAAAAACACTGAACTCTGCTTGTACCGACCAAGCCCAGCACATTCCATAAGCCAGCTATTATTAGAGGATTTGGAGGATCTGGGTTCTCATCAGTGATCTGTCATGCAAGACAGATTCTTGGCCTGGATAGCTGGCCATCTAAAGGCAGTGGAGGAAGGGAGGGGCGAAAGAGGATGAAGAGGAAGAGGGAAGTTTCAGGAAAAGATTTAAAGGTATTTATATTAAATGGTGAGATCATTTATATGAAATGGAGAAGGAAATGGCAACCCACTCCAGTATTCTTGCCTGGAGAATCCTCTGGACGGAGGACCCTGGTGGGCTGCCGTCTATGGGGTCGCACAGAGTCGGACACGACTGAAGCGACTTAGCATAGCATGCATATTAAATGGTGGTTTAGTCGCTCAATCATGCGACCCCATGGACTCTTTGTGACCCCGTGGACTGTAGCCCATTAGGTTCCTCTGTCCATGGGATTCTCCAGGCAAGAATACTGAAGTGGGTTGCTGTTTCCTCCTCCAAGGGGTCTTCCTGACTCAGGGATCAAATCTACGTCTCCTGCTTTGCAGGCAGATTCTTCACTACTGAGCCACTAGGGAAGCCCATTTATATTAAAAGGCACCCACTATTTCCTTAGGACACAAATGAGAATGTATTGAATACCAAGATTAATAGTCCTTCCAAGTTTAAATCATTTCATCAGCTGTTTTTCTTTCTTGCCTTTTTTGGCTGTGCTGTGCAGCTTGCAGGATCTTCGTTCTCCATCCAGGGATCAAACCCCCACCCTAGGCAGTGAAAGTGTTAGTTGAGTGCTAACCATGACTGCCAGGGAATTCCTTCATCAGCTATTTTCTGATACAGCAAGTTAGAAAATAAAGATCTATGAATTTAACAGTTTTTTTTTTTTTTTTTAAGAAATGAACTCTGCCCTTTTGTTGTCATCCCACTCCTAGGGTAACAGAAAGGAAGCCAATAGTTTCAGTACCCCTCACAGAGTTAGTGAATAGTTTGATCTATAATGCCCTCCATGGCCCTTCATCACATCAGGGCAGTGAGCTGGGCTACGGTGCTGAGAACCTGTATCTACAGGTGACATATTTACATGGTTATTCATCACAGCATTTTGTTGAAATAAAAAAAGGATTGAAAATAACTGATGACATCCAAAGGAGATTCATTACATGTTGTGTACGCAACTCACTGGAATATAATACAACTATAAAAATAGTAATTTTTAATATACTTTAATGACATCCATACTTCAGTATTAGGTTAAAAAACAAATAACAAAAACTCCCAAGATGTGTGCTATTCTGTGTTATTATTTGTGTTAAAATATGGTGATACTAAGTATACATATATACACACACATATATAGCCTTGTACAATTTTAGAGTTATTTATGGAAAGACATGCAAGAAACTAGCAATGTTGGGAAGGGCACTAGGCAGCTGGAAGCAGAGGTGAGAGAGAGAGAGATTTCACTGAAATACTTTCATATCTTTTGAACCATGTGAATGTATTGTACATTCTGAGGGATGAGAAGGGAGGTGGGAGGGAGGTTCAAGAGAGGGGACATATGTATACCTATGGCTGATTCACACTGATGTTTGGCAGAAACCAACCCAATTCTATAAAGCAATTATCCTTCAATTACAAAATAAATTTAAAATTAAAAAACAGCATTTAAAGCCTTAGGTTTACTATCTATCTCATACAAAGTCTTTCTGCATTTGCTCATGGCCTATTGTCAAATTTCCTATTATTTTATTTTTCTGGATTCTTTTTCACAAGGCAGTAGAGCATAATTTTGTTCTTTTAAGAGTGTGGGTTTGCAGTGAGGCAGATACAGATTGAGAGCTGGCTCTACCACCAGCTGGCTGTGGGAATTTCGGCAAGTTGCTTTACCTGAATCTCACGTTCTTTCTTTTACAAAATGCTCACTACAGTACAGCAGCTAGCTTCCCCCAGAGTAAGTGACCCAAGGGCAGCAGGTACTAAGTGCCTTTGTGGCCACCACCAGTAACACACCATCATGTCTGCCTTACTCTATTTCTTTAAAGCCAGTCACTAATCCAGTCCATGGTCAAGGAGTGGAGAAACAGACTCTACCTCTTGATGGGGGAACTACAAAGAATCTGTAGACATATTTTAAAACCACCTGCAAAAGAGTGACCATATAATTTATCATTCAAACTCAGACATTTTTAACGTGAAAAGTGGTTCTATTAGTAATCAGGGTTGGACAGCAAGTGTAAACTGGGACTCTCCTGGCCAGATGTCTGGTCACTGAGCTACTGGTCTTCCCATAACCACTCATGAAGATGCATCTCAAACCAAGACACATGTGCAAACATCTATTACAGGTCGACTCCCAAACACACATAGTTGCTTTGTAAGCTCCACGAAATTCTGGCTCCTTGATAGCCTAGGAACACCAGCAAACACCTTGCAGGAAAGGTTAATTCCCAGGCAAAACGAGAAAACATTCTGCCTGAAGATCAGCTAGCTTCCTAATCAGATCAGACAAGAGAAACCTCCATTAAGAGAAGGAAGGCAGTACAGAGTTATGAATCTGGGAATCTTCCCCAAGGCTTTAGGCTGCCAGGCCCCTCATCATTCATTTCACTGTTACACTTTCCCTTTAAATCCCCTTAAGTGCAGATTCAGGGAGAAATTTTTGAAGTTCTTGCAGAAATGTCATCCAGGGTATAGCATCTTTTATGGGTAACCCACTTTTCAAGTGTGAATTTATGATTAGAATGCTTTATGATTAAAACTAATTTAAACATATACCTACATATCACATATGCTGAAGCACTTAAATTTCAGACTGTATATAAAAAAACACAATAACTGTTTCTAAAAATTTCTTTAGAAAACTATCCTTTCAAGGATAAGATGGAAGTTACAGGCTAGAGAAAGTCAGACTAGTAGTAATAGCTATTTTTCCTACAAACATGTCCATAATAAAATATTTTCTTCAATAGCCAATCACTATCAAATCTAAATTGAGAAAATGCAATACTAGGTCATCTCAAGTTTTTCTTGAGTTACTTCCTTTTTTTTTTACTTACCACAGGAAAACTATCATTAGTGCCTCTGTAATTTATTTTGATTATGAATAAAATCACAACCACCCACTCAAACAAGCAAACACAGCAGCTGTTTTCCAGCCATTTTCAAAACCCTGGTCCCAGTTCCCAATTATAACGTTACCACAACAGTAGCATAGCTGTCCCTTCTTGACGGTGTCATATCCACCTCCCATTGCCAAAATACAATGCCAAGAAGTGCCTTTCAAACACTTTGATATTCAAAATGTGTCATGATTTGACCCAGCACTGTCCTGTAGAAAATAATATTAGCCACAAATATAATTTAAACTTTTTAGTAGTCACATTTAAAAAGCCTTTTTAAAAAAAGTGGAGGGACTTCCCTGGTGGTCCAGTGGCTAAGACGTCACTTTCCAATACAGGGGATGCTGGTTTAATCCCGGGACAGGGAGCTAAAATCCCACATGCTTTGGAGCCCACCCCACCCCAAAACATTTTTAAAAAGTGAAGCTTATTTTAAGAATACATTTTATCTAATCCAATATATCTTGAAGGGGTTCAGAGATTATACCATCCTCAAATATGCCACTCTGGCCTAAGGATTATTTTGACTGAGGGCATTTGGAAAAAAGCAGATGAACGAAAAACTCTCCCTCCTCTCCCTACAATTCTCCTAGAAAGAATAGAACAATTCTTCATTCCTTTCCCTAGAAAACTCTAGGATTTTATAAACCCAGAGATGGCACTAGAGGAATCTACACAAACATCACTAGAACAATTCTTATCTTCCATTAGTTTCTCCATACTTTTGTCTTCCCACAATTTGCCACCCCTAGAAGCTCAATCCAGGGCTTCCCAGGTGGCACTAATGGTAAAGAACCCACCTGCCAATGAGGGAGACATAAAAGACCCAGGTTCAATCCCTGGGTCAGGAAGATCCTCGGAGGAGGAAATGGCAACCCACTCCAGTATTCTTGCCTGGAGAATCCCACGGACAGAGGAGCCTGGTGGTCCATAGTCCGTAGGGTAGGAAAGAGTCGGACATTACTGAAGCAACTTAGTACACACACAGAAGCTCAAAGCTCCTTTCCTTTGTCTTGTCACTTCTCTACAGACTGACTATTCTTTGTTAAGATGTGAAATAAGACCATGTTCTAACCACCCCTTTGATTTACTCGTCACTGAGTACTCCTATGTATAGAGGGGTCCACAAGTTAATAAAATTCCATTTTTCTCTTGTTAATCTGTCTTGTATCTAATTTGCAGGGCCCTACCTAGTGAACTTAAGTTGACTAGAGGAAAAAGGAAATATATAAATATTATTTCAACATATAAACAGTTGTAAATAAAAAAAAGGTTGCCTTCCATTCCAATCCTAGAGGGATCAAGCCATTGGCCACTGTAGTTATCTATAGACAGTGTGCTCTGAGGGAGTTCAGGATGGAGAAAAATAGGAACCATTCCATGCTTTGGATATGTTGTTTTTGTTTAATCTGTAAGTCATGTACAATTCTTTGCAACCCTATGGACTGTAGCCCACCAGGCTCCTCTGTCCATGGAATTTTCCAGGCAAGAATACTGGAGTGGGTAGCTATTCCCTTCTGCAGGGGATCTTCCCAACCTAGGGATTAAACTAGAGTCTCCTGTGTTGAAAAGCAGATTCTTTACCACTGAGCTCCCTGGGAAGCCATCTTGCTTTGGATATACTGGCCCTTAGATGGTTAAGATAAGTACCTAAGAAAAATTTCCAAAGACTCCAGATTCCTGCATCTTCGCAAACATAAAAAGCAATAAAACTTGAGATGCCTGTTCTTTGTGATTAGCAGTAACCTTTTGATATTTGACTACATAATTTTCCCAGCAACAAATTCATATAGATCCTGGCTCCTCCCTTATCCCTTCAGAGCAGTTCTTCAGAGTGATCTGAGAGGCGGTCTCTCAGACTCTCATCCTCAATATTCCCTGAATAAAACTTGACTCACAACTTTTACATATCTTTCAGTTGACATGGTATAAAAATATTAATGAGATTTTTTTTTATTAAGTGTTCAAAATCTGGTGTATATATTACATATAGAGCACATTTCTGTTTGGACTAGCCAAGAGCTCAGAGCTCAGGAGCCACAAGTGGCTAGTGGCAGCTATTTTGGAAAGACCAGCCCTACCAGTTCCTGATCCCTTAAATTTCTGTCAACCATATTCATTCTTCCCTGACTGTTCCCTTTCTTGGAAATTCCTTCTCCTGTCTTTTGAATCCTGCCTACCTTCCAGTGTCATCTCCAGTGCAAGTCAAAGCTTTCCACTTGGGCTAGAGGTGTTGGCTCATTTATCTTTTCTACCATAGATTATCTTAATGTATGCACGAATATCATTTCTCTTTATTGTCTTGTTGAAAGTCTTGAGACTTACTTTTGTTTCTCTCCTCAGGCCTAACAGATTGCTTTGCACAAAGTAAGTGCTCAATAAATCATTCGTCATTTTAAAGTAGGTTGCATTGCATTCACTGCAAAGGAAAAGAACTTGTGCATTGAGAATCGAATCACCAATAGCTAGTGAAACAGCTGTCGGGCAATATGTTTTCTCCCTACAGGGAAACCAGAAGCCTGCTGACTTCGACACTCTCTATCCAAAGCAACCATTAGTTATATGGAAATTGTCCACATAATGTAATGTGGTGATTCCAGAGAGTCCTCATCATTAAGTTGATGATTATATTTTATTTCGCTGTTACCACTTTAAGACTGTGCAGGGCTCCCTTTTGGTAGAATGCCTTGTTAACTTAGCTAGAATAGTCTCTGTCATTTCTCAAAAAACTGCCAGTTAGTCTGTTTCAGGCACTGAGAATTGTTGAAAGGGATGGAAAGAAATGGTAATTGCTTGACTAAATATTTATAAAGTTCTCACAGCTTCCTTGGCCTATTCTATCTGAAAAGAGAATTCTGTCTGCTAGAGCAAATAGTGAAGGAGTGCTACAGCCCCAGATTTCCTCTCTCTGAGTTCTGTCTTTGCACCTCTGCTTGTTTCTGTCTGCTCTGAGGCTGCAAATAGCATCAGACTGCCTTCCTTACAGAGGTCCCAGAGCCGAGGTAACTTAAGTTTCTTCTCCAGAGAATATGAAAAATTACCTCATACCAAAGACTAGTTGGGATTCCCTGATGGCTCAGATGGTAAAGAATCTGCCTGCAATGCAGGAGACCCAGGATTGATCCCTGAATCATGAAGATTCCCTGGAGAAGGAAATGGCACCCACTCCAGTATTCTTGCCTGAAGAATTCTGTGGACAGAGGAGCCTGGCAGGCCACAGTCCATAGGGTCACCAAAGAGTCGGACACAACTGAGCAACTAACACTTTCCAAGACTAGTTACTAATAGTTTCTAAAGTGTTCACTTTACACAGTGTTTGCACTGTATTTATTTGACAATAGAAATGAGACCTTGTGGGTCTTTGACTTACCCGGAGTCACACCTTTAGACTGACTCTCCTGTAGGTATCAAGAGCAACTCCTCACTCACACGAGTACTAGACTTTGCAGAATATGGAGGCTCTCAAGCAAGAGGAGATTACTCCATGTTAGGAACTTGGGCTCTGATAAGAAAAGTCCTGGGTTAACAACCATTCACTGACTGTGAGATATTGAATAAGTTCATAAACTGAGCTTTGTTTCTTCCCATATAATACTATTTAGCTCATAAAACCATGGACAAAAAATGTTGCCTGTCATTTCAGTAAGCACGGAACATTGCCTTCCATCAAGCCATCAACCACTGCAGCCACCCCCGAGGGGAGTTCAGGCTGGAGAGCAACAGGATGCTGGTCCTAGATAGATAAGATGCATATCAAAGGAATAAGTTCAACGAACCCAGACTCTTGTGTCTTCTCATATTTAGAAAAGCAGTAAAATCATTAACTTCAGAAGCTTGTTTTTTTGTGACTAGCAGTAATCTTTTGTTGTTCGACTACACTTTTTTTTCCTGACAAAAATTTCTGTATATCTTGGCTCTGACCTTACCTCTTTGAAACAGTTCCTCAGAAATAACTGATAGCCTGTATCCAGGGTACAGTCGTCAGTAAGGTCACCGAATAAACCATTATTCTCAACTTTAGGTTATGCCTTTTCTTGTTCTGTTTTGTCAATAAAATCACTGTGAGGTTTACAGGAGATAAGGTGCCAAGGTACATAAGTTGCCTGATGCATAGTAGATGCCTGATAAATATTACCGTCTTCCTTTGAGAAAGACATCTACTTTCAAAACAGTAGGTAACACCTTTGTAACATCTCCTGTAGTCCAGACCCTATGCTGGCTTTCTGTATGTGCTTGCTCAGTTGCTCAGTCATGTCCAGCTGTTTGAGACCCTATGGACTGTAGCCCACCAGTCTCCTCTGTCCATGGAATTTTTCAGGCAGGAGTACTGGAACGGGTGGCCATTTCCTGCTCAGGGGATCTTCCCAACCCCTGGATTGAATTTTCATCTCTTGTATTGGCAGGCAGATTCTTCCCCACTGCACTACCTGAGGTACATAAGACCTTTTCCAGGTCATGACCCACATGTAAAATGGTAATTGCCACAGTCCTCAGAGGTTAACCAGGGAGGCTGCCAGAGGCAAGAGGAAAGCAACCCGGGGGTTATAGCCAAGATCTTGGCGTCCTTGTCACACATTTGTAATGGGGGCAGAATGTGCCACTCAAAACATGCCTCTTTAGCATAAGGATTATTTTGAGCTGATTCTTTTTAGAAACTGCAGACACAGGAGCTCTGAAAAGGGAGTAGATGTCACTGTTTTCTGTTTTGTAGGTGAAATTTACATTAGAAAGGGAGCCTGTGCCAGAAAGAGAGTTATTATCAGAAATAACTTTTTCACCTGAGAGAGTTATCTGCATAGCCAGGCAACTTTTGCTTACCTAACATTTCCTCTTCTCACCTTTTGATGAATTGCCAGAACCCTCTCCCTTTCTTTAGCTCAGGATGGTCTGTAAGCCTCAATGTCTGGCTGTCTTTTGAGTCTCATATCTTTGTGGGGGCTCCATAACCAATTAATTAAATACATTAATTTCCAACCTAATTTTAAAAATAAAAAATTTAAATTAACTAATTTAATTAACTTAATTAAGTACCTAATTAATTTAATTTATACACTTAATTAATTTTTTTTCTTTTGTTGATGTCTTTTATTAAAACTGGGGGTTGGTCAGCCAAGAACATAGAAAAATAAAAAGAAAATTATTTTTCCTCCTCTGTGCATTTAGGATACCAGGGTGCCTCTGAACATCAGTTGAAAATTTGGTATTTATTGTCCCCCACAGTATATACGGGCTTACCAGGTGGTGCTAGTGGTAAAGAACCTGCCTGCCAATGCAGGAGACTGTAAGAGACGCAGGTTAGATCCCTGGGTCAGGAAGATCCCCTGGAGGAGGAAATGGCAACCCACTCCAGTGTTCTTGCCTGGAGAGTTCCGTGGACAGAGGAGCCTGGAGGGTTCCATGTACAGAGGAGCCTGGAGGGCTACAGTCCATAGCGTCACAAAGTTTGACACCACTGAAGCAACTTAGCAGGCATGCACTATCTATGGGAGAAAAGTTGAGGCTTGAGAAAGTTAAGGCTACATAACTCATCAGTACCTAATAAGTACTGGTGCTGTTGCTAGTAAGCAGTGGTGCTGAGATTTAGTAGCTGTAATCCTCTCATTATTTAGTCAAACCAACACGTTTAATATTTATGGAAGTTATTTCTTGTTAAACTTTTTATTTTGAAGCTGTAATTCATATGCAGTTGTAAGAAATAATACAGAGAGAGCAAGAGAGATCCCATTAACCCTTAACCCATTTTCTCCCAATAATAACATCTTGCAAAACTATATTATCACCATCAGTACATCCACCTTGATACCGTCAAACCACAAAATATTTCCATGACAAGAAGATGCCTTCATTTATCACTTTATAGCCACTTCCATTTCCCTCCTGCTTCCTCCCCATCCTTAACCCCGGAAAGCACTAACCCTGTTCTCCATTTCTATAATTTTGTCATTTCATGAATGTATATAAATGGAAAAATAAGGCTTTCTTTTTGCTTCAGTCTACATTAGATATGATCAAAGTATATACACTCTTTCAGTGAACTATAAATATGAGTATAGGGTGTATGAAAATGCTTGAAGGTTACAATGCCAGAGAGATAGAGGAGGGCCAGATCATATGAAGTAATTTGAATGTTATCCTGTATACCATGGAAAGCTGTGTAAGGATTTTAATTAGGAGGGTGAGAACTTCAGATATGTCATTTAAAGAGTTCACTCTGTCAACCACGTACGGGTTGGTCTCGGCTGGAAGCAGGAAGAGCAATCAGAATCTAATGTCAGTAGTCCATGGAAGAGACTCCAAAGAGCTGAACTAAGCATGGGCAGGAAGAGGAGGAGGAACCATAGGACAAAAATATTGAAGAGAAAGTATGTATGTGGAGGATGAAGTCTGAGACTCTGGCTTGAATGACTGGCTGAGTTGTTTGAGTTGCTCAGTCGTGTTTGACTCTTTTGCAACCCCATGGATTATAGCCTGCCAGGCTCCTCTGTCTATGGGATCTTCCAGGAAAGAATACTAGAGTGGGTTGCCATTTCCTTCTCCAGGGAATCTTCCCGACTCAGGGATTTGACCCATGTCTTTTACCTCTCCCACATTGGCAGGTGGATTCTTTACCACTGAACCATCTGGGAGCCCAACTGGCTGAGTAGTAGGGCCATTTACCAGGACAAATGAAAGTCAAGAATGGAGTGAAGAGGATGGGCTTAGATTTCAAACACTCATTTCTGGGTACTTGTGAGACATCTGTGGACAATGTACGGTAGGATACATGGGAAGTGAGCTCTAAAGAGAGGTCTGAGCTGAAGATAATGATTTGCAGTCTCTACCCACAAGTAAGAGGCAATGGAATTCATGGTGATGAAGAGTTCCCTCAGAGATGGCCAACACAGGGAGAAGACAGAGTAAGACAAATCAATTCCCTTCTATTTTTTAATCTGCAAATGGGCTATAGGGATAACCATCAATCTACATCGTATTTCTAAGGGAGATGGGCAGGGGGAAAATATGCATGATTAGGGTTAACACCACTATAAGGAAAGAAAGAAAGAGAAGTTGCTCAGTCTTGTCCGACTCTTTGCAACCCCATGGACTGTAGCCTACCAGGCTCCTCTGTCCATGGGATTTTCCAGGCAAGAGTACTGGAGTGGGGTGCCATTTCCTTCTCCAGGGGATCTTCCCAACCTAGGTATCAAACCTGAGTCTCCCACATTGCGGCCGATTCTTTACCCTCTAAGCCACCAGCGAAGCCCTCTAAACCACTATAGAATTTGATAAATTCAAGGTATTACTACTACAGTAAGGATAATCTTAAAATATAAACCTATAATAAGACACTGGCTAGTTTTCAGCCCTTTTTATTTTTTCCTTTTAGCACTTAGCACTTTTCTAACCTTTTCTGAACATTTAAATCATATCCCTATTTTTGAAGAAGTCAGAAAGGCAGACATGCAATTACAGTGGTATTCTGAGCAGTTATTCAGGCATAAACAGCAGCTTCAACAGCCAGTATCTTATAATTACGGGCAAGTCCTCAACCATAGCTCCAGAAAAAGTGGGATAGGACCAAGCAAAGCACCAAAGGACTATCTCCTCAACTGAGAAAGTGAAAAAGAAACACCCAGTGAGTCTTTTCTTCCAGTCAAAGATGCATTCATCTTTGAAATTTCCATGGGCATATTGCTTGGAACACCTTGTGCCAACGGAAGATGGCTTAAGTAGAGAAGAGATACTCACATGCAAGAGCCTTCTTGCAAATCAAAACATGTGTCAGTTCAGTTAAGTTGCTCAGTCGTGTCTAACTTTTTGCAACCCCATGGACTGCAGCATGCCAGGCCTTCCTATCCACCACCAACTCCTAGAGTTTACCCAAACTCATGTCCATTGAGTCGGTGATACTATCCAACCATCTCATCCTCTGTCGTCCCCTTCTCCTCCTGCCTCAATCTTTCCCAGCATCAGGGTCTTTTCCAGTGAGTCAGTTCTTCTCACCAGGTGGCCAAAGTATTGGAGTTTCAGCTTCAACATCAGTCCTTCCAATGAATATTCAGGACTGATTTCCTTTAGAATGGACTGGTTGGATCTCCTTGCAGTCCAAGGGACTCTCAAGAGTCTTCTCCAACACCACAGTTCAAAAGCATCAATTATTCAGTACTCAGCTTTCTTTATAGTCCAACTCTCATGTCTATTCATGACTGCTGGAAAAACCATAGCCTTGACTAGATGGACCTTTGTTGGCAAAGTAATATCTCTGCTTTTTAACATGCTGTCTAGGTTGGTATAACTTTTCTTCCAAGGAGCAAGCATCTTTTAATTTCATGGCTGCAGTCACCATCTGCAGTGATTTTGGAGCCCAAGAAAGTAAAGTCTGCCACTGTTTCCCCATCTATTTGCCATGAAGTGATGGGACCAGATGCCATGATCTGAGTTTTCTAAATGTTGAGCTTTAAGCCAACTTTTTCACTTTCCTCTTTCACTTTCATCAAAAGCCTCTTTAGTTCTTCTTCACTTTCTTTCATAAGGGTGGACCACAGCCTTGTCTAACTCAGTGAAACTCTGAGCCATTTCGTGTAGGGCCACCCAGGATGGAAAGGTCATGGTGGAGAGTTGTGACAAAATGTGGTCCACTGGAGAAGGGAATGGCAAACCACTTCAGCATTCTTGCCTTGAGAACCCCATGAACAGTATGAAAAGGAAAAACATGTATAGTCGTATCTATTAATCCTTCCTCCCTCATTTGCACCACAGTCCCCAGCCTCACTGTGAGGCTGACTTATTTCCTTCACTTTCTGTTTTTTATTAATAGTATTCATGGATACTATAGTCAAAGTACAGAGAGGATGCCAAACTGATTAACAAAGAAAATGCACGGAAGTTCCTATCTGTGCAAAAAGTTTGATGCTAAACCATAATATACTCTGTGTAGCTGGGAAATGAAATCACAGATTTCCAAATACTCAAGATCACAGATTCTATCAAACTTACACATATATTTATTAGGCTAGTTTCCTTTTACTAGACTAAGGGAAATGGGAACTATTTATTCAAATTCTTTCTGTCACACTGATCAACTCTTTCATTCATCCGGCCACTATCTGTCTGGGGAGGACTGGGAGCAGGTTTGGGTGAGGCCTGGGGCTTGGGGAGAGCAGAGTAGTTTGGAAAATTTATAGTCTGGTGGATACTAGCGATTTAATAGAATCTTGATTTTGAGGTTATCAGAATCTCTTCACATTTTTCAAGAATTCCATATTATTTAAGAGATCTCAGGAAACCAAAGACATATATACTGTGGATTCTCATATTTGCTAAAACTGTGTTTTTGGATAAAGCAATTTACAGTGAGTTATTTATCACTCTTTAATTTAGAAAAGGCTGTGAGCCAGGTGCTGAAGGTTCCAGGCATGAGTTGAATAAAGGAGGGCTGCACAAGTACAATGGGCTTCCCTGGTAGCTCAGCTGGTAAAGAAATCTGCCTGCAAGGCAGGAGACCTTGGTTTGACTCCTGGGTCAAGAAGATCCACTCAAGAAGCAATAGGCTACCCACTCCAGTATTCTGGCCTACAGAATTCCACAAACAGAGGAGCTTGGCAGGGTACAGTCCATGGGGTTGCAAAGAGTCGGACACAACTGAGCACAAGTACACTAAGGAATCCTACAAAACCAGTTGACACACCAATGTACCTCTGCCCAGGAGAGAAAACTGAGTATTATCGCAGGAAGTCACTCTGCCACTCTGAAGCTTCGATGAATGGAGTTGTGTACCAAGCCAAGGCATTAAATCAATAAGACTGGCTCACGGTTTAATACCAGATGAAATTCATGAAGGTAGAAAGCATCCTCCTGAAAGGTCTCATCCACCTCTGTCCTGTGTCTCTGCTTTTCACCTAGGTTTCATCTGTATTGAGAAGAATCACTCCCAGGTACCAGGAATCAGTGAAGCTGAGAAGAGCTATAAGGAGGAGCTGATGATGGCTCACCATGCGCTACAATAGAGTTGGGAGGTGGGGTGGGAGGTGGGATCATGTTGAGGGTCTGTGCTGGGACTCAGCATGACCAAGTCTTTTGCAGGTCTGGGTGTGGGAGAAGGGAGTAGAGCTGGGAGCAGGGAAGGTAGGGAAGGGAAGATATACAAGTTGGTTCCTCTGCTTTCTGGAATGCGTGGCTTCTTATCCTGGGAGGAGGACATGGCAACTAGCTTCAGTATTCTTGCCTGGGAAATCCCATAGACAGAAGAACCTGGCAGGCTGGTCCATGGAGTCTCAAAAGAGTTGGCCACGATGGAGTGACCAAGCGTGAATGCATGCATGGCTTCCTACGGCTCTAAACTCAGAATGGGTTTTTGGGCTGGCTGACTCTTCCTCTCTCCAATAATGAGAGAAGGAATATCAGTTAGTTTAACTAATCATGCATTCAACAAGTATTTATTGCACAAGGGCCATATAGCACCTATTCCAGGAGCTGTGGTGAACAAGTCAAGGAGCTCACCTTCTGTAGGGGATAAGACATTCTAAAGAGTAAAAAAAACAGCACCCTGGTAGCACTGATCTTCCCAGTGCCCTTGACCCAAGTCTTCAACATTTCACTTGTTTGCACGTCCCTGGCCTCTCATCCACTTGCTCTATCTACAGGGAACCATTGTCATAACCACAAGCCACACATTCTTGACTCCTCCTAAGTCCATTCTTGACTCCTCCTCCTGAGTCCATTCATGACTCAGGCTCAGTATGCTGTTTTCACTCTTATTCATCCTCGTGGTCTCACTATCTGCCCAGTTCACTCCTATGCCTTGTGGGCAACAGGAGCACCATGAGCAGATTTTAGGATTTAGTCAAGCCCCGAGCCCTGAGTCCACTTCCCACATTACACCTCGATGGACTTCCTGGTACATCATACCACCTGCTTGGCCTTTGTTTTGCTATAAGCGCTCAGCTTTTAAATGCATCCCTCCCAGTGCTACCTTGTATAGACACTCTTCTCTGCTGACTATCACAACCAACCAGGAGATAACTCCCGGCAGACGCACCACTCTGGTGACCACCACACATACTTGTGCTGAGAAAGCATGATACCTACCGTCCTTCCTGTGTACAGTAGGCTGTGCCTGCTTGCAGGCCCCAGTGGGGGTAATGCCCACTGCCATAACCCAAGGCATCACTCAACACTATTGGAACTATTCTTCTGGGCCACTGTCTTCTTTAAAAATCAGAATAATCAGCTCTCTGAGACTTGGGCCTGGACACTCCAAGGAGGGTAGAGGACAGGAAGCAAAACCCCGAGTCCCTGTACTTGGGCGTGGACTGACTGGACAGGCTCAGGATTGTGCCTTGAGCTGGAACATCACCGGTTACCATCTGTGTGCATATTCTGTTGTTCAGTCAGGTCTGACTCTTTGTGACCCCATGGACTGTAGCCCACCATGCGCCCCTGCCTATGGAATTTTCCAGGCAAGAATACTGGAGCAAATTGCCATTTCCTACCCCAGGGGATCTTACTGACCCAGGGATCGAAACTGTGTCTCCTGCATTAGCAGCCACCTGGGAAGCCTATTACCAACTGAGGATATATCACTATTGATAATGATTGCATATCTTACAAGATATGCAAGAGAATATTACCCCAAGGTAAAAGTAACTGGTTGATGACCAGCTTTCCATAATGCTTTCTAAGAGATGGTGACAACTGAAAGGCAAAGAGTCCTTGTCTAGCTCCCTCCCCCTCTTTGGGGACAGGTATTGGGATGGAGGAGCCTGGTAGGCTGCCGTCTATGGGGTCGTACAGAGTCGGACACGACTGAAGTGACTTAGCAGCAGCAGCAGCATTGGGAATTGGGAATTGTCTTGGTTCTCACTTCTTCCCACTCATTAATATAAGTCACTTATTAGTCTGTAGGAGAGTCTTGAGGTGGAAATGCTGTACCGGAGAACTAAAAACTAAATCAAAGCATGGCCTCTGGGGCACCTCTTTGTGTCAAAGAGAATCAGATCCTTCGGGCACTTTGATGTCCTTGGGGAGATCAAACATAGATTCGTGAAGTAGCAAAAAGAGTTGTGTAAAGCAATATTGCAAACAAATGCAAATGAAAGTTGAATGGCTATACTTTCTAGAGAGATCTGGAATAGAGATGCAATATAGAGATGATGGTAAAGGAAGGCTTGCTGGAAACAGCATCCTCTGAAGACAGTAGGGATCATACCTACTGCCAGTCTTTACCACACCAACTGCTAGACAGAAGGAAAACTGGCCAGTGTTGCTAGGGAAAATATCCAAAGTCAGTGTTGAGCTGCCAGACCATCATTAGCATTCCCCTGACCACAGAAGAGTTCAGACTTGAAGGTCTTGCCTGATCAAACATAGTTGCTATGTATGAAGCATTGAGCCAGTCCTTGGAATAAAAAACCTAAAGGTCTCCTTGGAACCACACGGCCATTTGGAGTATGTTCATCTTCTGTTTGTGGGATCAAATCCCCATTGGGTCCATTTTCTTTCTTAAATCTCAACTATTAAAATGGAAGGGAATGACTTTATTTAAGGTAGAACTGACCTTAAATCCATGTTCTTTCTTCCAAACTGGTTAAAAACAGTGTTGGCTGTTCTGATGCAATAAATAGTACTTATGTTGACCTAATGCATTTTGAAATAAGAAATGAATATAATTCTAAAAAAGGTAGTTTAAACAGATCATTTTTCCTTCTGGTTAATTTTTTTACCCACTTTACATTATGTGCATACTTTAAATACATTTATTTTTTATTCAAAGAAATGTCATTTTTTCAATTTGTCTAAATCTTAAAGGCAGCCTTGTCCACTATGTATTAGGGTAACAAATATATAATCAAATTTCCTAAAGGAAGTCTCTTAGAAAAGTGTTCATACTTGTTGCATTATCAAAAATAAATACTAGGTTTATCTAAGGTGTTCTGAATCTATGCAACAATATGATTCAGGGGTCAGAACAACTGGGTTGTCATCCTATTCTTACATTCTCAGGAGTCTGTAATTAATTCTCCGCAACTTGCTGAGGGTGTATATCTCTAGGATTTGTCTGGACAGCAAAGAGTTTAAGGAACCCTCAGGGTAACTAGCATTGATGGAGGTGTTCATTTCTAAGCCAGCTAATTACTTAGTTTCTGAGAGGTTACACCCAAACTCCAAAAGCTTCCTGCCACTAAGGCTATAATTGTTGGCATGAGTATATCCTTGGGCTCCATTCCTAGAGGATTAGCACACAGTAGTTCTTCTCCATGTAGACATAATGTTACTTAAAAACACCTAAGGAAGGGATTTCCCTGGCTGTCCAGTGGCTAAGACTCTGTGCTTCCACTGCAAGAGGCACAGATTTGATCCCTTCATGCCTTTTGGTGGCCAAAAACAAAACAAAAATCTAAAAAACAAAAAAATACCCAAGGAAATACTATTTGAAGTGGAAGAACTTAAAACCTTATACAGAAAAAGTAAGAAAACTTGGTAGAACCAGCTGTACATCGGTTTAGGAAAACTCTTATATTTTTAGGTATACTAAAATACAACAAAGAGAATTTGAGAAAAGGGGAAGTTGGGGAGTGATAGCATCCAAATAATTTTACTTCATTTAAGTGTATATCTGGAAATTTGGCTGCCTGTCCCTCTTTCACTATTTCAGGAATATTAAACACAAAATTGTTTCATTTTGTCACAGATAACATATTCAAGAGAATATAAAGAAGGGTTTTTTCTCCTCTTGGTGGCTCTCTTCTTACCTTGCTGCTGTGACTTACTCTTCAGTCATGTCCGACTGTTTTGGGATCTCATGGATTGTAGCTCCTCTGTCCATGGGATTCTCCAGGCAAAATGCTGGAGTGGGTTGCCATTTTCTTCTGTAGGGGATCTTCCCGACCCAGAAATCAGACCTGCACACCCTGCGTTGACAGGTGGATTCATTACTGTTGAGCCTTACTCTGTTAGAAATGCAGTCTGCTTCAAATAACCAAAAATGCAGTGGCTCAAGGTTTTCATCAAGAATCACAATCTTTCCACCTCCATCTTTTCCACGAGTCACTTCTATCCTTGGTCATGTGGTTCTCTTCCTCATGATTGAAGGATGACTGCTGTTTTTGCAGCATCAGGACCACTCACAATGCAGGAAGGAGGAAGACCAAAGGGGAATACCAATACTCTTTCTTTCTGGGGGCTTTGTCATTTGTTGGGGAACCAAAGTCTGTAGGGAGTTTTGCTTATACCTCATTGGTGTCATATCACACCCACAGTTGAAAGAGAATCTAGGAAGACTACAGTTGGGTTTTTTTTCTGTTTTTTTTTTTTTTTTTAAACTTTTTATTTTGTATTGGGGTATAGCCAATATCACAACAACGTTGTGATAGTTTCAGATGCACAGTGAAGGGACTTAGCCCTACAGAAACATATAATTACTCCTCCTAAACTCTGATGCTGGGAGGGATTGGGGGCAGGAGGAGAAGGGGACGACCGAGGATGAGATGGCTGGATGGCATCACTGACTCGATGGGTGTGAGTCTGAGTGAACTCCAGGAGTTGGTGATGGACAGGGAGACCTGGCGTGCTGCGATTCATGGGGTCATAAAGAATCGGACATGACTGAGCAACTGAACTGAACTGAAACTCCTTTCTCTTATGTTGTTGGAAGAGGGTGTTTGCTATGACCAGTGCGTTCTCTTGGCAAAACTCTATTAGCCTTTGCCCTGCTTCATTCTGTACTCCAAGGCCAAATTTGCCTGTTACCCCAGGTGTTTCTTGACTTCCTACTTTTGCATTCTAGTCCCCTATAATGAAAAGGACATCTTTTTGGGGTGTTAGTTCTAAAAGGTCTTGTAGGTCTTCATAGAGCTGTTCAACTTTAGTTTCTTCAGTGTTACTGGTTGGGGTATAGACTTGGATTACAGGGATATTGAATGGTTTGCCTTGGAAACCAACAGAGATCATTCTGTCAATTTTGAGATTGCATCCAAGTACTGCATTTCGGACTCTTTTGTTGACCATGGTGGTTACTCCATTTCTTCTAAGGGATTTCTGCCCACAGTAGTAGATATAATGGTCATTTGAGTTAAATTCAACCATTCCAGTCCATTTTAGTTCAAAAGCAGAGAAGTTACTTTGCCAACAAAGGTCCATCTAGTCAAGGCTATGGTTTTTCCAGTAGTGATGTATGGATGTGAGAGTTGGACTGAAGAAGGCTGAGCGCTGAAGAATTGATGCTTTTGAACTGTGGTGTTGGAGAAGACTCTTGAGAGTCCCTTGGACTGCAAGGAGATCCAGCCAGTCCATTCTGAAGGAGATCAGCCCTGGGATTTCTTTGGAAGGAATGATGCTAAAGCTGAAACTCCAGTACTTTGGCCACCTCATGCGAAGAGTTGACTCACTGGAAAAGACTCTGATGCTGGGAGGGATTGGGGGCAGGGGGAGAAGGGGACGACAGAGGTGAGATGGCTGGATGGCATCATCAACTCGATGGACATGGGTTTGAGTGAACTCCGGGAGGTGGTGATGGACAGGGAGGCCTGGCGTGCTGTGATTCATGGGGTCACAAAGAGTCAGACATGACTGAGTGACTGAACTGAACTGAACTGAAACTCCTTTCTCACCCAGTCTGCCACATAACATTGAACAGAGTCCCTTATGCTATACAGTAGGTCCTTGTTGGTTACCCATTTAAAATATAGCAGTGTGTACTTGTCCACCCCAAACTCCCTAATTATCCTTTTCCCCTTTTCTTTCCCTCACTCCAACCCCAACAACCATAAGTTCATTCCCTAGTCTGTGAGTCTTTTTCTGTAGGAAAACTAGAGTTTTTAACCAATGGTTTTTCTGCTCTAAACAAACAAGCATTTTGTTAATTTAGAAGAAGGGGGAAATCCCATTGATAACCAGTGATATTTGCTACAAATTTCTTTCTGAATGTGGAACTCTGGAGCTAATGATCTCTACCTCCTGCTTCCCATCTCCTCAGCTCTTCAGTACCTCTCTCTGCTTGTACACTCCCACGGACTGTGGCTCATAGGCCCTGGCTTACTTTCAATTATCTTCTTTTATCTTTCCAGTATTTCACTGAAAAAAATCTCTCCTCTTTTCCTGCCAACTCTGCCTCCTTTGGTCCGTGCCTATTACTTCATTTTTTTCCCTTACTTTTTTTCTAGGTACCTCTAACAAAAGCTGCTCCTGATCCAAAATTCTTCTGCTGATCAAAACACACCCAGAAATAATTTTCTGTATATCCTCTTCTAAGTGCCTCATTAAACATCAGGTATTCAGTTCAGTTCAGTCGCACAGTCCTGTCCGACTCTTTGCGACCCCATGAATCGCAGTACGCCAGGCCTCCCTGTCCATCACCAACTCCTGGAGTTCACTCAGACTCACGTCCATTGAGTCCATGATGCCATCCAGCCATCTCATCCTCGGTCGTCCCTTTCTCCTCCTGCCCCCAATCCCTCCCAGCATCAGGGTTTCAGTCGCACAGTCACTGTCCGACTCTTTGCGACCCCATGAATCGCAGCACGCCAGGCCTCCCTGTCCATCACCAACTCCTGGAGTTCACTCAGACTCACGTCCATTGAGTCCATGATGCCATCCAGCCATCTCATCCTCGGTCGTCCCTTTCTCCTCCTGCCCCCAATCCCTCCCAGCATCAGGGTCTTTTCCAATGAGTCAACTCTTCGCCTAAGGTGGCCAAAGTACTGAAGCTTCAGTTTTAGCATCGTCGGATATTTTTGTACTTGTAAAATTTTGCATTTGTAAAATGAGCATAAGCTGGCCAACAAGGGCGGTGGGGGTGGGGATGGGGGCAGCTCTCAAGTAGGTGTTTGGCTATTGAGTGGGGTTATATCCTTGGACCAAAAGGCAGAGCCTTAGTCAGAACCAACCCTGCTTGTAAAGTCTCAGACTGGCAGGAGCACGGCAGGGTGGAGAGACTGGAAAATGTTTGCCTTTGCAGCATTTGTAGACATGCTGCAATGACTTGCTGAATTATTGATGACATTGTGAAAATAGAATATACACATGAAATACTGAATCTACTTTGAGCACGTGCTGGGGGTAGGTAGGGGTGGCTGGCTAAGATGCTGAAGTGGGCAGTCAGATGGACCCAGATACGTACAGAAAAGAAAATGTAAAGTCAGAAGATAAGAACCTCATAGCTGCAGATAGCAGCTGGGGTGGTTCAGGAGAATTTCAACAACTTGCCTCCCAAGAAGCAGCTCATCCATGTCAGCTGGACAGTTTGGGACCTGAGGATGTGACCAAGACAGACTTCTCTCTTGGGAGAAGCATGCTGTTTTTTGGCAGCAAAACTGGCCTTGAATCCAGATAATCTTTCTAATTGCACCACTCTAACCAATGTACACTTTCATGAAATGCTACATGCATGGGGATTTTCCACACTGCCTACATCTTCTTATGGTTAAAAGACCTTGCCAATGGATCTGCTGCCCCTTTGAAAAATGAGAAGGTATAATAACTGGGTGGAGGGGGAAGAGAATGGTAGAGAGAGAGAGGCTGAGAGAGCAAGCACCAATATTTCAAATAAGACCAGTTGCCACTGAAGAGAGGAAAGTTGTCATCCTTGACAAATGGATAGACAGGGAGTGTCAGCTGGAAAGCACTGGCAGGAAGGAAATATGATGCTTTGCTAAGACACTGGACACAGACGCGCTGAGCCTTCAAGATCCAAAAGTTCATGATAAGAATGTTTATTTGAAAAGATTTTATACTCACCATGTACTTTGACAGTTTAGACACAGTTATCACATTTGTTTTATAGCAACAAGAGTGATTATGTAATGCCTAGCTTTTTGAATTGCTCCTCAACACACATTATATTTTGTCAAATCCTGTAAGACCTGGTCTAAAATGAAAGGCAAATACATGCCTTCATCATGTTTCAGGCATTTTTAGATTAGGGCAGTGGCTTTGTGTTGACTTATGTTGCCATTGGAACGTTAAGTACCCGATCTTTGAAAGGCAATTTGTATATTTGTCCTCAAATTATGTTCTTACACCACATAACTGACTGACTGAAACCATATATTACAAAACCCTTAAAGGGAATAACTTTTTAGATAATTATAATCATAAATGAAATATACTCAGTGTCTACCATAATCCTGAATTAATGTTGTTGTTCAGTTGCCCAGTCATGTCTGACTCTGCGACCCCATGGACTGCAGCATGCCAGGCCTCCCTGTGCCTCACCATCTCCTGAAGTTCACCCCAAGTTTAGTTCACTGTATCGGTGATGCCTGAATTAATAGGAACACATTAAATGTAGAGCCATATGAAACAATATATTCTTCTCTTACAGTTTTTGTATGAAGATTTTCAAGAATAAAGACATCTGTATCCTACAGGTATACCCCATGGGAACCAAGGCCAGTTGGGGAAACCATAACCTCCTCTCGCCTTCCTGCATGGCCAAGTGATGTGAGTTCTCCCCAGGATGGTGCCTGTAAGATTGTTAAGAACATCTTTGCCTTCTCTACTTCTGTGATTTCCTTGCTCATCTAAGCTGGAGAGTGGGGCAGGTGAGGGGGAGTGTGAACACATCATCCTGGTGCTTTTGTTTTCTTAGTCCTCCTTCTCTACCCAGCTTGCCTCTTCCCATCATCCCCTGGGAAGAACGATGGATGGGCTGTCTGACCTTATGACACACCTTCTTCCCTGTGGCAGCAGCTGTTGGAGCTTTGCTGTCATAGTTAGCACAGGTTTCTTCCCTAGCCCATAGGAGAACTCCATAAGCTGGCTCCTCCAGGCTGGCGCTGCTGTCCATTAAAGAGCACAGAGACCATCTGAAAAATCCTCTCTCAGATCTCAGCAGCCTGACTTGGAAGTCTTTAAAATTTTTCTTTCCTGCATAATCTTATTTCTTATGCTAGAATCTGAACAAGATAAAGCGAAGTGTTTGTTTGTTTCTTTGTGTTTTTTTTTGTTAAACATTTCTTCTTACTTACAAAGAAGTAATTACTCTTCTTAATAAATCCCAGTCTCCAAGATTGTGCACCCCCACAATCTTCAATTAGATGGATACTCAGGTCAACTGGTGAAGGCCACCCTCTCAGAGAGGGAAAAGAAAGAAGTACTTGACTCACTTTCATCATTTTCCCTCTTGCAAAATAAATATGCTGCCATGAGAAGTCACCTCACTTCCACATAGAGATGGATGCTCTGCCACCTACCAATTCCTGAAAAAAAACACAGAAGATGCAAAGATTTGGTTTTTACTGCCCAGTGGGGTTTTCATTACTTATATAGAAGCCAGAACATTCTTCTTTTTTGCAGACACATTTCTTGCACCAAGTGCATGACTGTGCATTAAGCAAATAGCTCCTCCTTTCTGTATATAGGGAACAAAGCTTGACATTTTACCAAGCATAGCAGGGTTTACTATTAGTACAAATTTATGCACACCCCTGAAGTGTTGGCTTATGGCTGAAAAAGAAATCTTAGATGAAATAGAACACATGGATTCCTCTCATAGTTAAAAAAGGGGTCTTATCTACACTCTCTCCCTTACATATTGTAAAAATACCAACAGCTGACTGCAGCCATTACTATCACGTGGCTTGTCAAACCAAGACCTCCTTTCATAGGTTCTGCATTCTTTATAGCTTGCTGCCAGATATCCTGGCTTTTTCATAAATTTTAAAACAAATCTCATCATTATGCAAGGGAACATGTTGAAGCTTCTATAGTCCATTCCCTCTCAATACAATGCACAGAAATTTACCCGTTACGGGAGCCTCTTTTCTTTGGCATATGAACTTGCCACTTACTAGGATATTTGAATCCAGAGCTTCCCAAACTCACATGTCCTCTAGATTTTGCTATGATCAAATCATTCCCTTGCACATGCTTGATAACCAGGTGTACCTTCTCACATTAAAAAAGTTTTTATGGCCAGACAGTTTCAGTGTTTGAAATAACAGGGTGCACAGAACACATTGCAATTGTTGAGTTCCGTCCTTCTCTATGTCCAAGTAAAGCTGAGTGAGACTTTCAGTTCCAGTCTGATTTGTGTCTACATAAAGTGGCACAAAAAATGAACAAAGACATGGAATATTGCTGTGGAATAAACTGCAATCGACATACTAACTAATGGTTAACTATTCAAGCAAATCCCTCTTTGCTACCAACATGTCATTATCTTGCATCAAGAAATATCCCACAACAGGGCAAGACAGACGAAGCCACGACAGAACAGCTTTATATAAGCAAGTCAACTCACCATTGCACCCATTATTACTGGCATTTAGTTTTACATTTTAAAAATAGCAGAGAGTTTTGCCAGACTCAGTTACATACATCGGTGAATTGGGCACTGGCAAGATGTGGGATCAGGGAATCGCAACGTGATCACTAATTTCTACTCTTGATGGTGACATCAGGCATGGCTCCCTTTTCCAGAAAAGGAAGAGCTCCAGTAAAAAACAAACAAACCTCTGTTGTAAAAGACTGAAATGTAACACGCCACATAAAGATGCAGGGTAAGTTCTATAAGCACCGTCCCAGGTGACATTTGGAAATATTTCATAAGCCAAGACCCAGGAGTATCTGGTTACCATATTAAATTTTATCTTCCTATATCTGTTCAATACTTCTTTAGAGGTGAAGTCTAGCTTCTCATGGAAAAAGGGTGGAGAATGTGGGACCCACCTCAGGTTCCAATCCTTCATACCCCAGGAGCAAAGCAGTGAAGCTTCGGTTAACTGAACCTATACTCGGTGTTTCATTGAATATCTAGGTGACTCCAAATGAAGCTGGAGTCCCGAGCTCTCACCTTCATCCATCTACAAAGCCTTTCCTACGTGTACAGTACTCTCCCTGAAGTGAGTTCTGCCCAGCACAGTTTTGTTAATCTTATTATGTCTCCAGAAATGTTCTGCTGTCCCTGACCAATTTGTGCCTCTGCCAGCTGTCTCACTGACCTTCTACCTAATCTAGCTTTGAAAACATCTGGACCCCAGAAAGTTTTCTCCTCTATCTGGGTGGCCAAATGTTAATGTTGAGTTTATTAAGAAAAAAAGATGTAGCCATCCACCCTACAGAAGCCTAGAAGCCCTTGTAACTGTGGACAGAATGGGGGAATGTGAGGTTCAGGCAATCACAGATAAGAAATGGGAATAGAAGGCCTCATTCTCTCTTCTTTCTTTTCTTTTTCTGTAATATAATCAGATGTCTTTGTAACCTGATCACGATTCACAGAGGCTGAGCAAAATGTTAATGACTTATAATCACTTCTGTTGGCAAATGAGATTCTTGGGACCCATTTTCTCTCTTACGAAATAAAACCCAGTCATGTAGGATGACGACTGACATGCCTTAGCTTAGAATTAGGTCTTGAGAGCAAGATTACAGGAAACCAGAGTGAGGCTCCTTCTGTTTTGCTGTTTTCTAGCACAGATCTGAGAGGTTCAAGCACATAGCAATAACAGTGAAAGAATTGCTAAGTTCTTGCATGTCCAATAATCTGCCTACAGTGCAGGAAACCGGGGTTTGATCCCTGGGTTGAACCGGGAGACGATCCCCTGGAGAAGGGAAAGGCTACCCACTCCAGTATTCTTGCCTGGAGAATTTCACGGACTGTATCATCCATGGGGTAGTCTGTGGGATCGCTAAGAGTCGGATATGACTGAGCAACTTTCACTTCACTGCATGTCCAAGGCACTATGCTGAGGAACTTACATACATGCTCACGACATTGCTTACCCCTATCTTATAGATAGGGCTTCCCTGGTGGCTGAGTAGTAGAGTCTGTCTATCAATGCATGTGACATGGGCTCCATCCCTGGGTCAGGAAGATTCCCTGGAGAAGGAAATGGCAACCCATTCCAGTATTCTTACTTAGGAAATCCCACAGACAGAGCAATCTAGCAGGCTACGGTCCATGGGGTCACAAAAAGTTAGACATGACTTAGAGACTAAACAACTATTTTATAGATGAGGAAAGTAAGTTTCAAAACTTTTCATAAATTTAAGACTCACCACTTGGTAAGATGCACAGCTGGGATTCACACACAAGAAAATTGCTTAATCTCAGACTCATTAGTAAACTGGTACAAATAATTTACCACGCAGAGTGACTGTGCAACAAATAAGTAAATATGTGGCAGTTACCTGATGTCTAGTATAGGTATTGAGACATATATTGAAAATCTATTATTAACTTTTGCTTCTCCTAAATGTCTTCTCTGCAGACTAAGTTACAGCTTCTGTCTATTTCATCTTTTCCAAACTATGGATTAAAACTCATTTAGTATCCAAATTCATTCTGTTTGCTTCTCCTTTTAAACTATTTGAGTGTATACTGCTCATGCCCTGGACCTTTTCCTATCACATCATTTTTTAAATCAAAGCAAGGTAAAAAAGAGGTGTCTTTTTCTTACATTCTTTTTTTTTAAAAAAAAAAAAAAAGTTTTACCATGCATATGTATAAACTCCTCAAAAAGTAACAAGCATTCAAAAAATTCACTCAAGGCATATTGCAACATACTTGTGTACCATACCTCATCAGTTACATGATTTCTGTGTCTCATTTCTAAAGGAAATGCCTTCCTTGAAATGTACATATTTTAGGATTGACAAATTCTTTAGCAGTTAAGCTAATATTTTGATGTATCTAGTACTTACAAGGAGATAAATTTTCATCCAGAAAGTGTTTATGCAATAGAGTGTCACCAACACCTAAATCTCTCTGGAGAGGCACCGCAAAAGTCCCAAACAGTAGACACCCAGACCCGAGAGGAAGACTTGCTATTTCTCATAGATAAACTTCTTTCCTCAATCAGGACATAGTTGACTTATGTTTAAACAAAACTTTCACACCTGTCCATCAAAAGCTAACACTATTGTTTCAGGAACTACCACTGTCTCTAAAGGGTCTCAGCATTTCTCAGGCTTTAGCTATTAAGGTTTCTAGCCATCCAGGGAGGCCGGCTCTGTGTGTGTCTCTTCTTCCCGGTGGGGCCAACTGCAGATCCAGGCCTGTTGAGAGTTAGGGTTTAAAGACCATATACACATATAACTGACAATTTTAATCTGACATATAATCAGATCTCATGTTACTTGTTTGTATGCCCTTTAATTTCTCTAAACTTCCTGATGGCTCAATCTTCATGCAATGCTGGCCTGAAATTAGGACTCAGTGAACTTGTGGGGGATGAGAATTTTGCCCTTTCCCCTCCTCAGTTCTTCTGGCTGGCAATGAAAATGACATAAGGCAGATTAACAGGAGAAAATTAAATGTATTACTTGTGTACAGGGAAACCACAAGAGCATGAATAATTCAAAGATAGCAAGGCAAGATAAAGTATAAATATACATATACATACCAATC